>JABUQX010129833.1:0-12246 GCA_015478945.1 Trachelipus rathkii
GTATATATAATAATAATATATATATATATATATATATATATATATATATAGTATATATAGTATATACTATATATATATATATATATAATATATATATATTATATAATATATATATATTATATATATATATAATATATATATATATATACTATATAATATATATATATTATATATATATGTATCGTGCATGTGCGCACAACCTCAAGAAAAAGTTGAAAGCAAATTAAAGAAAAAAGTAAAAAACTTTTATAAACCCGGTTTGTTGTAGTTAATTATAATTCTTGAAAGTTTAAAAAAATGGCGCCGAAACCAACCGCCATAAATATTCTGTGTGTGTTTCCGAACACCACACACACAAACAAAACAAACAAACACACTACACCAGCCTTTACATACACACACCAACAACACACCCACACACACCCACACACACGACACACACACACACACACACACACACACACACACACCTACGACACACACACCACACACACACACATAAACATTATAAATATCATGCATTTGCTTTATACATGAAAATCGTTTTAAAACTGAAGAAAAAAATAACATTAAAAAAAATAAAATGAAAAGTAAACAAATAAAAAAAAAGAAAAAAAGAAAAAAAAAGAGAAAAAAAAATAGCATATATTTTGTTTGTATATAAGTTATTCCCGTGAACAGTAACAACAGTTTTTGACAAGGCGTTACGTTATTACAGATTTTAATTTAAATGCAAGGTTCTTTTTATTGTCTGCATATTCTCGAACACGTACAAGTATGAATAATAATAATAATAATAATAATAATAATAATAATAATAATAATAATAATAATAATAATAATAATAATAATAATAATAATAATAATAATAATAATAATAATTTGATATGATTACGATTAATAATATAATAATAATAATATAATAATAATAATAATAATAATAATAATATAATAATAATAATTAATTAATAATAATAATAATAATAATAATAAGTAATATAATAATAATAACAACAACAAAAAATAACAACAAACATTAATAAATAGGAAGCAAAGACAATACATATATATGACTTGGTCCTGGATAAAAACAATACATGTTGGATGCCAGATTGATGGCCTTTGGATTTGGGATCGTTTGGCCAGACAGGCCAAGGCACTACGACGCCAAACATATGACAAGGAGAACTTGATAGATATTTGTCCTCGAAAACCTTTACAAAATCTTCGAAAGCCGTTTAGCAAAGTCAATTTTGTAAGATGTTTTTCTCGTTAATTATGAGTTCCCATTTTTCTGGGATAAAAATAATATAATAATAATAATAATAATAATAATAATATAATAATAATAATAATAAAATAATAATTAATAATAATCTAATATATTAATAATAATAATAATAATAAATAATTAATAATAATAATAATAATAAATAATTATGAATAGATGTCACTAGGAGTACTACTAGTAATAAACAATACCTGGTTAGGTGGATTAGTTTATAACACGAGGATAAAACTATTAAAATTTACATGGATTCCAAATATAAAAATAGAATTAACTAACTGGAAATTGAATTGATATTTTAATGGCAGTTTTTGAAAAGTTTACGAAGAATTGCATTAACTTCCATTAATAATGTGGAGGTAGGTCTTTCAATTAATCACAAATGAACCACCAAAATATAAACTCTTAATTAAATCCAGGAAGGTGACACCAAGGTATAAAATCTTCAGAATCACAAGAATGGAACCACCAAGATATAAAAATTCTTAATAAATCTGAAAAAGAACCACTAAGGTATAATCTTCAATAAATCACAAAATGAACCACCAAAATATAAATTCTTAATAAATCAGAAATGGAATCACCAAGTTATAAATCTTTAATAAATCCCCAAATGGACCACCAAAATAATAAATCTTCTTGGCGAAATGAAGTTATCAACTTCCATCTATACTAAAAATGATTAAAATTACAAGCACAAAATATAAATTCTTAAATTAAATCTGAAGAATCACAAGTTATAATCTTCAATAACAATCCCCAAATGCACCACCAAATTATTAAATTCTTATTATGTAAATCTGAAAAAAACACAAAGGTACAAATTTTCCTAAATCACAAATGAACCATCCCAAAGAAATATTAAATTCTAAATAAATCTGAAATGGAATCGCAAGTTATAAATCTTCAATAAATCCCCAAATGGACTACCAAAATATAAATTCTTAATAAATCTGATTAAAGAACCACCAAGGCTACAAATCTTCAATAGAATCACAAATGAACCCACCAATAAATTCTTAGTAAATCTGAAAAGGAACCACCAAGGAATAAATCTTCAATAAATCACAAAATGAACCACCAAAATATAAATTCTTAATAAATCCGAAAAGGAACCACCAAGGTATAAATGTTCAATAAATCAAAATGAAGCACTGAAATATAAATTCTTAATAAAGCAGAAAAGGAACCACCAAGGTATACATCTTTAATAAATATCAAAATGAGCCGACATAATATAAATTCTTAATAAATCTGAAAAGGAACCACCAAGGTACAGACCTTCAATAAATCACAAAATGAACTACCAAAATATAAATTCTTAATAAATCTGAAAAGGAACCACCAAGGTATAAATCTTGAATAAATCACAAAATGAACCACGAAAATATAAATTCTTAAAAAATCCGAAAAGGAACCACCTAGGTATAAATCTTCAATAAATAACAAAATAAAGCACCAAAATATACATTCTTAATAAATATCAAGGGAACCACAAAGATATATATCTTTAATACATCGATAAATGAACCCCCAAAATATAAACTATTTAATTAATCTGAAAAGGTTACCATTTTCTTAAAAATACTCTATAAAACTTAAAAACTAGAGAACTGATTTCATAATTGTAAGAAGTTTTGATATTCGGGCTGAACCCATTTTCACACCTATAGCTTAAACGTCTCAAAATAATGGCAATTTCTCTATAAAATATGGTCGGCAAATTATTATTAACACCGAGAGAAATGATTGTTAGGCTCTAGTATAACTCTGATACTTGTACATTAGTATATGAGGCACTTTACATTTTAACTTTTAGTTTTTTGACAAGGGCATCTCCCAAAAAGTATAGGAGGAGGGGCAACTATATTCTGATGTAGTGCCGATCCTTGATTCAAAAACAATAATTTCTCAGCTCTTTCAAGAGTCAGTTTGTTTGAAAAGAGTACCGGAAACGTCATAAACTTGTGAAAATATCAAAAGAATGATTTTGTTCCACAAAACCTTACGTTCTCTCTTTAGGGCTCTCTTATGAGAATAAATTGAAAACAATCTTGACGGGGATTTATGAGATGTTGTTGTAAACTTTTATTTTATCATGTTATAAAGCATAGCTCCTGAATACACGAATGCTGATACCATAGCATTATACTTGATAGTCAGGACCACTCTTGAGAGGTGTGGGGTAGATTGCCATTTTGACCTCATAATAAGGTTCTTACTTACATTAATTTCTTTTGTATTATGCAGCTCACACACCTGTATTTGCAAGTAGATAATAATGGAGGTTGATTTTTTTTTTGAGAACGTAAAGTTTGACTTAAAAAAATTTATTATTAAATCTTTCTCTGTGTAAACCTTTTGCATTACATACAGAGTTATTGTCGACTTTTATTGTATAATTTGTAGATATTACATAAAAAGTAATTATCCTAAGGCAAGATAGATACAGAAGCGATATATCTGGATGTGGCGGGAGCCAGCGAACTACTACATAAATAGCACACTATAGACCAATCATGTAAGAACATTGTTAATATGATTGAGTTAAAGAATAAAAATGCAATTCTTCGAAAATTTTCATCATGAAAGCAGCAAGATTGTAGCTCTATAACTTGGTACGTACGTTAACATCTTGCATTTTTTTAACACTTTACACATATTGTTTTATAAATGCATCATCCACTTGTATTAGACGCAGAACAAACTATTCTGGATAAAGGGTCGTCCGGCTAATTCTCAAAGACATAAGTTAAATATAATAAGTCGTTTAACTTATAATGTAATTTGATGAAATTCAAATTTCGTGAAAATCTTTTTGAAAATTTCACAACGGAAATTCAAGATATATTAGAATTCTTGGTAACTTAGTACCTACAGGAGTTAGGGAATTTATTTAGAATTTTTATTTCTATATACGCAACGTAGTAAAAGTAAGCTATGAGCCGTATATATTTACCTTTGGAGTGTGGGCCGTGTTCACTTTACGGACCTTAAGTTCAAGGTACGCTGAAATAACAATACCGTCTTAATATATATATATGATTTATTTTTTTTAGTAAAATTTTGTATTTTATTTGATAGCATTTTATTTTAAACTCTTTTTACCTTTGCACCTACGGGGTTTTTTTTTTATTTATATTGTGTTTTTTATAATAAAGATTTATCGCAGACAATAAGATATTGTTAAGAGACAAGCATATTCTGGAAAATGTGTTCGTCCTTAACTCCAACAATCTCCACTAGACCAATTGTTATTATTGAAAATTTCGTTATAACCAAGTTAAAAAAAAATAATTGCAACTCTAATACGGAAAATTTATTAAAATGACTAGAAAGAGTATATTTGTAGCTCAAATAGTATAATTACTTAAGTACGAAGGTAACAGTGGTTGTCTATTCGGAATTTAATTCTACAACTGTTGATAGCATCTCCCTTGTTAAGAGAGCCAACACACATATGATACTGAAAAATCTGCGTATCGAGCGGCCGTCATATCGGATAAGAGAGACAGAAAATATATTTAAGCTAGTTAACACAGTTATACAATTCGAGAGAAACAATATTCGGAAAATTTGAATAAAGGAAAACACGCATAATTAGTGACTCCTAGGTATACTTTTGCCATACCATCCGAATGCGGCACAAATGGGAAACATTATTTAAATGAGAGTATCAATGCATTATAAGGCAACGATTCCTACGGCAAAGAGGAGCCACTGAGCTATATCTTGAGCTATATTGGACGTTTCACTTCATGACTTAATTAAGGTCCGCTAAATTTTTTTTTTAAATCATAGGAGTTTTTTTTTTGGAAAAGTTATGATTAAAGAAGCTTTATTTTAATGCTCCATTTTTACTTTGGGCACCTACGGGGGTTTGGGGAATTTATGTAGATTTGTTTTTTATATAAAGCATTTTTCCTAAGATCAAGAGAGATCCGAGATATCTGATCGTCAGACCGTCTTAAAAAATGAGTGGAGATAATAATTTATGATCGTTAAATTTACAGATTAAAATTAAGATAAGAGTCATGTATTAATTGCCTTTCGGAAAATATTTTATTAATAGCGAGTCAAGTATTTGTAGCTCTTATAGGACTATGGTACGGAGTTTACGTGAAGCAAATGTCATGGAGAAGGCCTAATATTTATTCTAATAATTTATAGTTTTATATAAAGGCATCTCCCATATTAACGCAGAGCCACAAATACATCTGGATGTACGGCCGCTCATATTTAAAAGATCATAAGTTTTTAGTCTTTTGGTCAGATATTTAAGAATTGAGAATAAATTTCGCAAAATTTGAATAAAGGAACGAAATTGTAATTCTTACAGACTCCCTTTAATACCTACGGGGTTTGGATTTACTTAGAATTTTAATTACATAAAGAGGGTATCACTGAACTAAGAGAGCTAACCGTATATTGAGTGTTGGTTACCGAGAGTTGTTTGTTATTTATGGACCATAATAACATATAGAATAACGAGGCTAAATATCGTTGTATAATAAGTGAATGTGGATGTTTTTTTTATTTTTTGATAAAATTGTCATTATAAATGCAAGCTTTGAGTGTTGTAACTGCACTATTTACCTTAATGCACCTACGGGGTTGGGAATTTATTTATATCGTGGTTATTTATAAGTGCTAGTTCCTAAGGCAAGAAAGTATTCTCAGTCATATCTGGTATAGTGGGTCCCGTTCTAAAAAGAACAATAGACAATTATTGAGATTCGTGTTAAACCAAAGTTTATAACAATTAATAAATATGAGCTTAAGAAACAATCGGAGAATTTTATTAAAGCAGAAAGATTAGAGCTCTTATAACTTTGGATACTGTTGGGTACGTGAGTTTGGAATTTTAATTTGAGTAGACTGGGAGTAGAGTTTATAAAGCATCTCCCGTGTAAGAGAGCTAACACAGTAGCAAGGAATGATAGAAGCACCTCCAGTTAAAGAGCATAATTTAACACGCGCTTCGTCTTAAAAGTTAAGAATTGGAGAATAAAATTTTGGAAAATTTGAATAAACGAACAAGATTGTAATTTTTGTAACTTAGTACCTACAGGGTTTGGGAAGTTATTTCATATAGCCCGTAGTAAATAAGAGAGCCAATTTACCTTAATGTGGGCCGTTTCATTTTATGAACCCTAATTAGGTCGCTAAAAAATGTTTTTAAAAAAATAATCGTTCTCTTTTTTAATTGAGTAAAATTTGATTAAAGAAAGCTTTATAAATTTTCATCTTTTTAACCTTGGCACCTAACGAGGGTATGGGAATCTCTCATTTAAATTTATGGATTTTTATTAAAAAACGAGAGCCATGTCATATATACTGAGGTAGTAGCCGGCCGTTAACTAAAATTCATCAGACCGCATAATAATTAAATCGTTCAATAGTATAAATCTATAATGATCTGCAATTCTTATCACAGGTAAAAAGAACAACTTTTATTATTATTAAGCAGAAAAGAAACTGCTCATAATAACTTGGTACATAACTTTATGGAAGATAGAATTATAATTTTACTTTTGTTTTATAAAAAGCATATTAGTCAAAGTAAGAGAAGCCAACAAAATATCTAAAGGATGATACTGGTTTCCGTGTCTATTTTAAAGACATAATCTAAGTCGTTTAAAAGTATACTAGATATAATGAGAAAAACATATTTCGGATAACATCTTGATAATAAAGCGACTTAGAATTGTAATTAATTGTGTAACTACTACCAACTTACGAGGTTTGGGAAAAATATATTATAGAATTTCTTATTTTTACAGTGCTAATCAACCATCTTACAATATCGTGCTGTAAAAATGTTCCTTCTAATTTTATATGGGACATCTATTAGGTAAACTTAAGAAAATTCGCTAAAAAATCGTATAAAAAATAACTCGGCCGTATTAACTTTTTTATAATTTTAAATTGAATATAGAACCTTTATTTTAACTCTTTTAACCTATTGACACTCCTACGAGGTATATTGGGCAATTTATTTATACCTTGTCTTATATCTCTCTATAAAGTACATTTCTCCGCAAAGACGAGAACAGTATAAATCTGAGGTGTACCGGGTAACCGTTTAAAAACATAGCATTCAAATATTAGATCGTTAAAAAGTTAAAAACAATAATAAATCGCAATTTTCTTATACAGCGCATAATTTTTATTAAGAGCAACTGTCAAAACGATTTGTAAGACTCATTACTAACTTATGACGTAAGATAATACGTGGTTTCCTGGGATTTAATTTACCTCTTTAATATATTAAAAAGACATCTCCATGTAAGAGAGACAGTACAATAATCTGAAATGTAAGACCCGCTCATTTTAAAAGACATAAACTTTAATGATAACGCTTTAAAAGCCTTAAGAAATATTAACGTAACAAAATTTCCGGGAAAATTTGAAATAAAGGAACAAGATTGATAAATATCTATCGTAACATTGTAACCAACTTTACGGGGATATTCTTGGTGAATTATATAATTCTATGAATTATTCTTTCATATAAACGCAATGTCCTCTTAGAAGTAAGCATGAGCCAACATATACATTGAATAGATGCGCTCGATTTTATTATATGGAAACCACTCCAATTAGGCTTCGCATAAAATGTATTTAAAAATAAATGGAAACTTGAATTTGGGAATATCTCCTTCATCCATAAACCATAACGTCTCTTTATCCTTATAGCAACTACTGGGGGTTTTTGGGAATTTATTCACATATAATAAAATAATTTCCGAAACGAAATTGGCAATTATTATTTTATACATCTATCCTCTTTTAGCGATCTACTATTGGTCTATGTTTTTAAACGGGCCACATCCAATATCTGAGTACTCTCTTAAGCTATGGAAAATACATCTATAATACACTAATAAAATACTAAATAAATTACTTTCTGACTACTGAGATAAAGGTAACTATAAGAATTATATAGGAATTCTATAAAATCAACATTTTTACAAAGATAAAAAATATAAATACCATTATTCTTTATAAAACATTTTAGACAGACTTAAATTATAGTCACATAACACAATTAAACGGCCCACATAAAGATATGTTGGCTCTCTTATTCAGTACTTCCTATTAACTGTAAATAAAATTCTTTATATTAACACTTTAACAACCAAACCCCTTCAGGCAATAAGCCAAAAATAAACTTACAAATACTTGTTCCTTCGTTTCTTAAATCAAAGACTTTTTCTCAATTATTAACCTATAATAAATATACGACTTAAAGTTACTGTCTATTAAAAATGCAGCCTGGCCTATAAACATCCAGATATGTGTTGGCTCCTACCATGGAAATGCTTTAATAAACCCACAATACTAAATTAAAAATTCCCTAAAACTCTACGTACGTACCTAAAGTTCATAAGAGACTACACATCTTTCTGCTTAATAAAATCTTCCACGAAAGAATTTTAGAGCAATTATTTCTCAACTTTTTATAACAGATCATAAATAATTTTCTTTCTGTTTTATAAAACGGCCCAACCCACTCAGATATATGGACTGTTACAATCTTCGCTTAGGAATACATTTAATCTTAAAAACACACATAAAAATAAATTCATATAATAATCCTTATGAAAGAGTTAAAAGAGTTAAAAAGAGTTTAAATTTTAGACATTCAAATCAAAAAAATTCCACTTATTTTATAACTAACATATTATAAGTAATCTAAATATATGGAATACTCCATAAAATAAAAACGTGCCGCAATCAAGATACTGTTAATGGCACTCTCTTATTAACACAGAACTGACTTGCTATAAATGAACTATAAAAATCTAATAAATTTCCCATACAAACTTAAACTTATACACTGTAGGTCTATAAGTAGAAGAATCTCATCATAAAACTCTTGTTCAACGATCATTTAAATATTGATAACTCTTATAACATCGAAATATATATTATCCTCAATTACTAAGAAAATAATTATACCGTTAAACACTCTAAACCTTTTAGAACTTTGAAACTTAAAACTTAAACTTTAAAAACCCTTAAACCTTGTAAAACTATGTTAAAAACTTAAACTTAAAACTTAAAACTAATACTTAAACTTAAACTTAAACTTAAACTTAAACTTAAACTTAAACTTAAAGAAACATAAACTTAAACTTAAACTTAAACTTAAACTTAAACTTTAATTTAACTTAAACTTAAACTTAAACGAAACTTAAACTTAAACTTAAACCATAACTAAACCTAAACTTAAAACTTAAACTTGTGAATTTAACTTAAACCTATTTAAAACAATTTATATCTTAACTCTTTCAAACTTAAAATGCTTAAACTTAAACCCCCCCGTTAAAATTTAAACTTAAACCCTTATAAACCCCTTAAACCTCTTAATTTTAAACTTAAACTTAAAACTCTTAAACTTAAAATTAAACCTCTCAAACTTAACTTTAAACTTAAACTTAAACTTAAATTTAACTTAAACTTAAACTTAAACTTAAACTTAAACTTAAACTTAAGCAAACTTAAACTTAAACTTAAACTTAAACTTAAACTTATTCTTAAAAACTTTAACCTAAACCTTAAACTTCCTTTAATAGTTATAAAAGACAAACCTTAAACTAAAAACTAACTTAAACCTTAAAAGCGAGTAAACTTAAACTTTCAAACTTAAACCTCTTAACTTAACTTAAACTTAAACTGAACTAAACTTAACTACTTAAACTTAAACTTAAACTTAAACTTAAACTTAAACTTAAACTTAAACTTAAACTTAAACTTAAACTTAAACTTAAACTTAAACTTAAACTTAACTTAAAGTCAAACTTAAACTTAAACTTAAACTTAAACTTAATTTTAAACTTAAACTTAAACTGAAACTTAAACTAAAACTTAAACTTAAACTTAAACCTAAACTAAAATCACACCTTAAACTTTAACTAAACTCAAAACTCAAACTTAAACTTAACACTTTAAACTTAAACATTAAACTTAAAACTTAAACTTAAACTTAAACTAAACCTTAAACTTAAAAAACTTAAACTTAAACTTAAACTTAAATTACTTAAAAAACTTAACTTAAAACTAACTTAAACTTAAACTTAAACTTAAACATAAACTTGTATTGAAAGTTTTCACTTTGACTTGGACGTTTATCCAAGATTAATAATTAAGGACTTCGGTGGTTTTGCTTTGATCTTAGACTCCGCTTCAAGCTTTCAGTTCATTTATACTTAAACTTAAACTTAAAACTTAAACTTTTTACTTAAACTAAAAACTTAAACTAAACTTAAACTTAAACTTAAACCTAAATTTAAACTCATAATTAAACTTAAACTTAAACTTAAACTTAAACTTTAAACTTAACAGCTTAAACTTAACTTAAAACTAAACTTTAACTTAAACTTAAACTTTAAAAATTTAAAACCTAACACTTAAACTTAAACTTAAACCTTAAAACTTTAAACTTAACCTATTAAAAAATTTAAACTTCAACCGCGTTTGAAAATTGAATTCATAATGTTTCTTTAAAGCTAAACTTAACTTGTCTTAAACTTAAACTTGAAATTAAAGTTTAAAACTGAAACTTGAAACTGTAAATTTAAAACCTAACCCTTAAACCTAAACATTAAACTTTAACTTAAACTTAAAAAAACTTAAACTTAAACTTAACCTTAAACTTAAATAATTTAAACTTAAACCTTAACTTTACATAAACTTAAAAAACTTTAAAATTTAAATACCTAAATCCCGCTAAACTTGTCGACAATATCATTGACTCATCAACCGTAAACTACTTAAACTTTAAAGCTTTAAACCTTAAACTTAAAAACTTTGAACTCAAAAATAAATTTACACTTAAACCTAAACTTAAATTTAAACTTAAACTTAAACTTAAACTTAAACTTAAACCTAAACTTAAACTTAAACTTAAACTTAAACTTAAACTTTTCCTTAACTTAAACTTAAACATAAATTTAAACCTAAACTTAAACTTAAACTTAAACTTAAACTTAAACTTGAACTTAAACTTAAACTTAAACTTAAACCTAAACCTAAACTTAAACCTAAAATTAAAACCTAAAATTAAAACTTACCTAAACTAAAAACCTAAACCTAAACTAAACTTAAACTTAAACTTAAACTTAAACTTAAACTTAAACTTAAACTTAAACTTAAACTTAAACTTAAACCTAAACTTAAACTCAAACTCAAACTCAAACTTAAACTTAAACTTACACATAAACTTAAACTTAAACTTAAACCTTAAAAACCTTAAAAATTAAACATAAACTTAAACTTAAACTTAAACCTAAACTTAAACTTAAACTTAAACTTAAACTTAAACTTAAATTTAAACTTAAGCTTTAACTTAAACTTAAACTTAAACTTAAACTTAAACTTAAACCTAAACTTAAACTTAAACTTAAACTTAAAATTTAACTTAAAACGTTAAACTTAAACTTAAAAAACTTAAACTTAAACCTAAATTTAAACTTAAACTTAAACCTTAAACCTAAACTTAACTTAAAACTTAACTTAAACTTAAACTTAAAGTCAAACTTAAACTTAAACTTAAACTTAAACTTAAACTTAAACTTAAACTTAAACTTAAACTTAAACTTAAACTTAAACTTAAACTTAAACTTAAACTTAAACTTAAACTTAAACTTAAACTTGAACCTTAAACTTTAAACTTAAACTTAAAACTTAAACTTAAACTCAAACTTAAAACTCTTAAACACTTGCACTTAAACTTAAACTTAAACCCTTAAACTTAAACTTAAACTTTAAAACTTAAATTAAACAACTTTTTTTCTTCGGGCTGAGCCCAATTTTCAACCCCCCATAAAAATGGACATAAAATTCGAAATTTTCAGCCGATTTTGACCATATAAACACCAAACTGTAGGGGAATTTTTATTATTGACCCCATATCTGAGCATTAGTCGATTTTCAAAACCTACTCTTTTAGG
>JABUQX010129834.1:0-2500 GCA_015478945.1 Trachelipus rathkii
TATCTCTCTTCTCTATATGATGCTTGTTATGACTCTTGTATTAAGAGTTAATATTAGGATATATATATACTATCTATAGTCTTACTTTCTCTCTTTATAATCTATTACTTCTACTCTATTCTATCTTTTCTTTCTTTCTCTATATTTTTATTCTATTTATTATTCATATTCAATTATTTATTTTCTTTCTCTTCATTTGACTATTCATCACCTTTACCTTTCCGTTTCAGCCTTATTATCTCTTCTATATCTATTTATTATATATTCTTATATATTTTAATTATTTTATAATACTATATTAATATTTTATTCTTCTTCTCTATTCTCACTCATTTCTTATTTAGTGTATTCTAATTAATATCTCTTATGTTATATAATACTCTTACGATATATTATATCTATCTATATTATATTATACTATATTATATCTTATCAATATATATCTCTATACTCTCTCTTCTATATATTCATATAATCTCTTTATTCATCTTCTCATACTCTATTATTACTATTATTATATCTATTTATCTACTATCTATATATCTTCTCATATCTATATACTCTATCTCTATATTCTCTACTTCTATATATCTTATTATCTCTATATATATATTTCTCTCACTATATATATCTATCTATCGTTATATATATCTAATATTCCACTCTATATATATAGTATATATATATATATATATATATTACTTAGTTTTAACATATATATCTATCTATCTTATCAATACTATATTCTATATTATCTATATATATATATATATATTTACTATATATATATATATATATCTATATCCTTCATATATAATATATATATATTAGTATATATATTATATATATATCAGGGGCAGTTTACTACATAGGTGGTAGGAGTGCAGCACGCACCACCACTATACAAAGATAATTAGTTTATTTTAAATTGACACTTTAGATGATAGGGAATGAAGATAGTTTTTGTACAAAATTATTCAATAAATATTAAAAAATTAAATGAACACTCTTTAAACTTCGCCAATTCGCTTTTTATTTTATACAGTAGCTACCGTATCAAAAAGGAAGCTTTTCATGTGCGCTATAAAATTTGGAAATCTCTTCCTCTCTTAATTCCTCAGTTCCTTGAGTCACAGTGTTATTTATTTTCACCCTCGCTATCAGCTCATTCGCCTTGAGCTCTCCTATTTTCTCTATGGTCAATACTTAAAATTGTACGACACTTAAATCTAGCACATTGGAGCATATTTTTTATGAAACAGAAAGCATGACTAATTTTTTTAAAATTTAGATTTAAGTGTGGTTATCTTATCGAGATAGTATAATTATCTAATATATATATATTATATATATATATATATTATTATGATATTATTATATATATATATATGAAAATTATAATATAATAATTATAATAAAATGTATAAAATATATTATAATATATTAATATAAATATAGTATATATATATATCAATATATATACTATATTTATATATATATATATATATATATATATATATATATATATATATATATATATATATATATATATAATATATATATCCATATAATATTTATATTTATATATATATAAGATATATATATTTATAAAAATATATATTTTAATATTATATATATTTGATATATAATATATATGTATATATATCATATATATATATATTATGTATCTCTATATACTTATATTATATTGTTATATGATATACTATATATATATATAGTTTTATATTTATATAGTATATATCTGAGTACTATAATCCATATATACCTAATTTCTATATTATATAATTATAACTATAAGATATATATATAATATACTATATATAATATATTATATATTATACTATATAACTATATATATATACTACAGAGGTGGGCAATCGTTACTTACTCACAAAAGTAGTTCCGTTTATCGTTTACTCAGCCCGTTCCTCGAAAAAGTTAGTTCCGTTCATCGTTATTTTACCGTTTCTCTTGAAAGGAAAAGTAACGAAGGGCCGTTACTCCGTTACTTTTGCGAAAGAAAAAGTAACGAGTCCGTTACTCCGTTACTTTTAGGTTTTGACTATGACATTAATACGGTATCTTAGGTAATTTATTTGTTTGTGTATATTAAATTTCAACATTATCATTATTATTAAAAACTACCTTCATGTAAGACCCTAGCGCACTCAAAGACTTAGTCCGCTTTACATCCTCCAACTATTTAATTGCACCAAGCCACGCTTCCTGCCATTTCACAACTTTCCTACCAAACTCTGCATCATCCGTTCCTCTTTTCATCAACATATATCCTAAATATTTAAACTCTACACTTGTTCCAGCTGCTCAACCATCTAACATAATTTCAAACCCAGGACTGTCCTCACTTACAACCATAACCTTACTCTTATCTACGTCTACATTCAAATATCTTCCTTTTACATCACCCTGCCAAATCTTTCTACCAACCCTCTCAAACTCTCTCAGATTCGCTCACACA
>JABUQX010129834.1:12500-15000 GCA_015478945.1 Trachelipus rathkii
GTCAAACCCAAATGTCTTGAACCACACTTGATGATCTATGTTTCACCACTAGTCCTTCTCTCTAAAAATACAAATACAACACTTTCGCTCCTATCGGTAAATTTGACCACAAACCTTATATTACTTAATTTTAATACTTTCTCCTCAACAGCTCCATCCGCCTACTCGTTTTTTCTGGCAGCTTTGATCGGGCCGATTGGGGGGCCCTTGCGTCGCTTCTACGCTACACTATCTTGGAATGACTGCTTTGTCTTTGGTGACGCTTCGGTTTCTGCCGCTAAGGTGGGAGCTGTAAGTCGTTGAATGGATGAGGCGTTCATTCCTTCTTCGACTAAATTTTCTCTCCTCATAATCCAGGTTCGATCGTGCTTGTTCTCTGGCCATTCAGGCTAGAGACAGTGCGTATCGGAAGTGGAAAAATTCTCGTTCTGCTATCACTCTTGCTAATTTTCATTCTGGCTAGAAACGTTGCAGGGATATTCTTCGACGAACCAAAGCGAGCTTTCATCAAACGAAAAGTGCGCTACCTCCTTGGTTCTCCTACTGAACAAATCTTTCTAGCCTCTTGCCAAAAAACTTCTCTTGCAACTTCTGCAAATTTACATCTCCTCCTCTTATTCGTTCTTACAGTTCAGTTGCTAATCTCCAACTGAAAAGGCCAATCCTTCTTCGCCTCCCTATTTTCCTCTAACTCAACCCTGGACGATTCTGGCATTCCTCATCCTCCTCCTTTTTCTCTCGGTGTCCCGATTGCTTTGCCTTGTGATTACTACGATCGGAGGGGCTCCTAAATTCCGAACATTAGGAAGGCGGGTGGCGGATGGCATTGCCCTCCCCGAGTTTTGAGGGAGCGTGCTTCCGTGGTCCTGACCCCGCCCCTCGTTCAACTATTATGTTATTTTCTATGTCTCATACCTAACCACTTTCCCTCAGGTTGGAAGCACGCACAGTCCAACCGATTCCGGAAAAAAAGGTAGGCGCTCTGATCCTTCTAACTATGCCCTAATAGCTCTCCACTTGTAATTTTCTATTCTAAGATCTTTGAACCTTCTCAACTCTCATTTCTTAGCATGATCTGGAATCTCATTCACTTCTTTCCGATCGCCAGTATGGCTTTCGGCGCTTGAGGTCCTACTGGCGATATACTTTCCTATCTTAACTGATTTATGGTTTTCCGCCCTTAGTAACTACGGGGAGACTTGCACAGTGGTTGGCGCTTGACATATCCAAAAAGCATTTGACCGTGTATGGCACGCGTCACTGCTCTCCAAGCTCCCTTCCTTTGGGTTTTCCTCCTTCACTTCTGCCTTATGCTTATGTCTAGTTTTCTCTAAAATCGCTCAATGTCGGCTGTTGCTGACGGGGCGACTTCTTCTTCTTTTCTGTTAATTGTGGTGTTCCTTGGGTTCGTCTTATCTCCTACTTTTTCTTACTTTCATTAATGATCTTCTCACCTGCACATCTTAACTCTATCCACTCGTATGCCGATGACTCGACCCTTCATAATCTTCAACCTCATTTCAATTCTGCACCTTCTTTTACTTCTAGAATTGCCTCTCGTCTTACTCTATCTTTCCGATTCTATTCTCCCTGATCTGGGTAGGATTTCCGGGTGGGGTCCCGTGTCTAAACCTTGTGAAATTTAATTCTTTAAAAACTCAACTTCTACACAAATCCCCTCTCTAAAACACCTTCCAACTTTCTTATCTCTTTCGACGGTTCTCTCGTCTCTCCTGTTGACAATATAAACATCCTTGGCCTTAACATAAACAAAAAATGTCTTGGAAACCACACATCACAACGGTTGCTAGGGCGGCCTCAAAGAACTGGGAGTTCTGTTCTTAGACTGCGAGCTTTTTTTCCTCTTCTCAGTTGCTTCAACTATACAAGAGGGCCTCATCCGCCTTGTATGGAGTACGGCTCTCATATCTGGGGGGGCTCTGGTTTCACCCGGCTTTTGGGCGGGGCGAGTCAAAGGCCAAAAGACCTTATAAACTGTTCCGTACCTTCCACTTCACTTGAACCCTCTATCTTGGCGGCGCGATGTTGGTGCTTTTATCTCTTTTCTATAGGTACCCCAGCGGCAGGTGCTCTAGGGAACTTGTCCACTCGCGTCCTCCACCGTTTACGAACGTCCTCGTAAGCCAAGGGGTGCTGTGTCTGCCGCATGGAGTTTTGTGTGGATATCTGGCATCAAGCTAGTTCGCTGCGGTGCTCCTTCTTTCCTGCCGCCACTTCTGTTCTGTGGAAATCTCTTCCATCTTCTGTGTTTCCTGTTGAATTTAATCTCCCGCACTTCAAAGCCTGCGTCTGTGCTCATATGGGTAATTTGCGTTATTTGTGTACTTCTGAGGCGTGCAACACCCCCTCTCTGAAATAGGTAATCGCCCGTGAGTGGTGGTGACAAAGATAAATATAAACATAAAATATATATATTATATATATATAATATATATATATATATATAATACTATATATAACTATATTATATATATATTAT
>JABUQX010129834.1:20000-35000 GCA_015478945.1 Trachelipus rathkii
CAAATGATAGCATAAATATAGTGAAACGTTCAAATAAACTGATGAAGACTTTGTCGAATCGCTGGACGACCTGTAATATGTAGTTGCATTTGTAGTTGTATTTGTAGTTGTAGTTGTATTTGCAGTTGTAGTTGTAGTTGCTTTGGAAATGACCAAAATTGATGAAGATAAACAATTTTTTTAATTGAAAGAAAAAGAACATGGCTGTCTAAATTTGATAATTATTTGGAGTCAATAGAATTTTGGCAAGTAAAGGAAAAAGAAATTGAAGCGTCGGATAGAGGAACAAGAGATAAAAAAAAAAGCGAACGCAGAAAACAGCTAGTGCATCTCAATGACTGGAACCTATAGTAACATTTTTATGATTTTATTGTGTCAACTGTAAAATTAAAATTAGAATTGTGTTAATCAGCTCGTTAATTTCTACAGCAAGTGACGATGCCAACGATGAAGAAGAGGTATGTGTGGGTGAGATTCAAACTTCAGGAAAAGATTAAGATGAAGATAATAGAATGTCTGTACTTCCAAATTATACAAAGGAAAAATAAGCACGAAAGAAAATAAAAAAAATATATTATCAGCATCTCTTGACAAATGTAATGTAAGTGAAAGGGAAAAAGTTGACCCATTCGATGCATTTTAGATAAAGTATACTAATTTATATACTTCTTATTATGCAATAAACAGAATGTCAATTCAAAAACTGAAATATTTATCCTAAATACAGTAATTATTTTAAAGATAGATTTTTAGAGCTAAATGAAAATGCAATTACAGTTGGTTGAAATACTTTGCTCTTAAGAAATTTTCCAATACATGAGATGTGCCTTTAGTAATAATAGCTCCCTATATACTGAAACCTCAATCTTTAATAAAACTTTAGAAGTGAACGAGGCAATGGAAAATAGGACTTAAAAGATAAAGTCCAAGCTATAGATTTTTGTAGAACAGCTACAATCACTGGCTTAATAAAAGGAGCAGCAATTTGCTTAAAGAATCGATATGGATCAAAATTACTTTTTGAGAGTATCGACCTTAAATCGCTTGAAAGTAAACCTTTTCTCCAGCATCAAGTCCAGATATGCTATTGCTTTGGATAATTAAAAATTGTTAACCAAAAAATAAAAGAGAATTTTTTTTTATCGACTCAAAAGTTACCAAAAGACTAAAAGATTCCAAATGCGACTAATTTCTGTAAAAATATATGCTAATCGAAAATTTGGCACGTCATGATTGCAGAGAATTTTTGGAATTAACTTTGCTGTTCTGAAGAAATAAATTTTCAAATAAAATTAGGCAACTTGGTTAGCCCTTGGCAACAAGCCAAATAGATGGTCAAAAGAATTTTAGTTGAAAAATCACATTTTTCTTGAATATTTCCGATTTCAATTCAAAAAGCCTGAAGCATTACTTCAAATAATTGATTTTATAATGAAATGTTACTGGCAATCTAGTTTCAAGACTGGGAAAAAGACTCTTATAAGTGATATATTATATATAATACTATATATAATATATTATATATTATATATATGTATATATATATATATATATAATAATAAACGTAAAAAATATATTATAAATAAAAAATATAAAATAATATTTAACTAAGATATCTAAATAAAAGCTATATGTATATATCTATATATACTGTATATATTATATTATATATTATATATATATATATATATAATATATATATATATATATATATAGTATATATATATATATATTATATATATATATATATATATATATATATACTATATTATTATATATATATATACATATATATATATATATATGTATATATATAGGGTTGTGAAAAAAAGGTTTTTTTTATTTTTTTTTTAAAAAAACGTTTTTTTTTAAAAACCCAAAAAGTTTTTTTTTTTTTTTTTTTTTAAATTACTCTTTTTATGTATATTAAGATGTTTTTAAATTATACAGTAGTACCAATACCCTTCTAGGCCTAAATATTGCTATTATTTTTATATACGTGTGATATATCATATATATATATATATATATATATATATTTATATATATATATATATATATATATATATATATATAAATATTTAATATATATATCAAAAAATGATGGTATAAACAGGTGGTTTGGGGGTGTCGGAAGAAAATGAGAATGGTAGGGAAGGTGAATGATTTTTTTGAGGAATAGGTGTGTGTGGTAAGTAATACCTTTTCTTTAAACACAAGAGAATCCATAAGTATACTAGAGTTGGTGTAGGTAGAGATGGTATCAAAGTGAAAAAGTATGATTGATTTTGTGTGGTGAAGAAGGAGATGTTTTGAAGTATGTGTTTGGATGTTAAATCAGTGAAGGGTTTAAGGAATGGGATTATCGGATCATTATGTTGTTCTATGTAAATTAAGTAGTGGGGACTTGAATGGAGAGGAAGGTGAAATATTATACGTAGTAAGGAGACATGTGAGTAAAAATTTATAAGAGTGGAGTAAGTTTATGAACTAAGGTAATATTAAGTTGATAAGTATAGTATACTTATAAGAACGCTCGACCTAAGTAATCACTCAAGTTTGAAATGATTAACAATGTTGAAATCTCATGCAATTAAATCTGGAAAGCAAATGAAGGAAGCAATTGTTTAGCAGTGCAAAAGAAGTATGTGGTTAGTTGTATAAAGTAGGAATAAGAAGATAACAGTGAGATGGGTTAGGTATGAAATGTGGTGCTGCAGTGGCTTAAAAGTATAAAAGTAAGCGTGGATGAATGTAACTTAAAAAGCATAAATGATGAAGTATATTACAAAAGAAAGTATGGCATGAATTATACTATATGTGACGGAGCTTTCCGCCATGCTTAATAAACGTAGGTTCTTAAACACGTTGTATTTTAGGAAAGTACAATACAGTATACAGAAAGAGAACAGATGTTTTAAACATCTGACGAGTTGTCTGAGAGAAGAGGATATATGGCGGAATTTGCTATTATAGGTTGAATAGGTTTCGGGCAATCGTCTAAGGATGGAAGACGAGAACAAGGTTATAAGAATTAAGAACTAAGATGGGTTAAACCAGGGCTCAGACCATAATGATATAGTAGTAGTGTTTATGTATAATCTGATGTACAATTTGTATAGATTGTATGTGGATGTGTAGGAAAGTACACTTTGAAATCTGTATAAATATTGGCAGTAATCGAAAGATGGATAGAATCATAATATATATATATATATATTATATGGCACATTATATAGTGTTGGGTTATATTAATGGTATGCAAGAAGGATTATGTATATTTATAGGGAATGTAGGTTATTTAGCAAAACGAGGAGGATATGGGATAATGACGTGAGAAAGTTGAATGATATGGTATAAATATCCTGCAGGTATTAATATAGATGTAATTTTTGGTGAAATGATCATGAAAGTGAGACGCAAGATGGTTGCATTGATTGGATCTGAAGTTATATGTGTAATAAAGCGTTTTATGGAGGGTATAGTTTCGATGGATGGGAGGAGTGCAAAAAATTAATTGGTAACTGTTATATAATAGGGATAATAGGAAGAATAAAGGGAACTGGTGAAATTAGAGGGTATTTATAGTATTATTGATGTGGTTTGAATGATGGCGAAGTTTAGGGTTTTTGCTGGTTGTTTTATAGGTACGATTAAGTGTCGCTGTAGTAGACTGAATGGAGGGTGATTAGGTAAATAAAGAGCAAGGTAGCGTTATGTATAGTAGTTAGTTAAGAAGGCGGTTTGTGTTAGGATGCTATACTGGCTCTTTACAATTTGGGGAGCAAAGTGAATGTGTATATTTGACGTTATAAAGGAGAGGACAAGAATATAATTTGATAATTTTAAGGTTTTATAATGGATTTTGCATCAAGGTGTATTGATCTATATGAGATTAGTTAAAGGGATAAGGTCTAATGGCAGGTGTTTAAGTGATCATAGTTATTGATTGGTGATAAGGCTCTTTCCTCGAATGTGAATCAAAAGTAATTGTATGTACACGAATAGTGAGTGTCGCTGTGTAAATAGATAATAAAAATTGTGTTCAATAGTGATTTGAGTTATTTAAGTAATTATATATAAAGGGAGTGATAGAAGGCAGGGTTGTGTTTATGTCTCGGTTGTGTTATTCAATTTGTATACTATGGATGTCGGGTTAATGATATAAGATTTGAAAGGTGGTGAACGTGATAGGAAATATTGGTTGATTAGAAATTGATGGAGATGGTGGAGGGTTGCCGCTCTAACTCGGTATCTTATATATGGAGTTTTCATGGGGGTTTTTGCGGATGATTTTTGGTCTTTCTGGTGTGTGTCGGAAATGTGAAGTAGTTTATAGAGATAAGGATTGTGGTATAGATTAGATTTTGGACAGGGTGTGTAAAAGGACGGGGTTTGTGAAAGAGTATTTCCTGTATTGGAAAATCGATTACGTACAGTACATATCACATTTTGGGTTTGATGTGAGTGAACTGCCTAACGTGTAAAGTTATGTTAGATGGAGGGCAGCTGGAACATAACAAGTGTCTGAGTTTAATATTTATGGTATGTAATATATATATATGTGTGGATGAAAAGGCTAATCGGATCGATATGCACAGAGTTTAAGTAAGTGAAAGTTCTGTGTCAACATGTGCAGTGTACAGGATGGTCTAGTGTGGCAATTAAAATTCGTTGGTGAATGTTAAAAAGGGACCATAATGTCTTTATAGTGCGATATTAGGGTTACTTACATTGACGTTATATGTATTGTTACTATGTGTTTATTTGATTATATAGTAGTTAGAGCCTCTATGGTCTGGAATAATCAAATGTTATAGATTATATAATAGATTCATATGTGTTCTATAGAATTGGAGCAATCTTTTAGGGGCATTGACTAGGTGTTAGATAAGAATATGATAAAATATAGAGATAATGAACATGATTAGTTAGAGTGGTGTGGTGCTGAAGAAAGGGGTATAATCAGTAGAAGAATTATCAATAAAAGCTCATTGGTGGGATTTTGTTTGAGGTTCATGGTTTCCACTGCCCATTGGGAAAATGAATTTGTAAATTAGCATATTGTCATAAGTACAACGGTTGGTTAAGCGGATGTATAGTGGCGAGTGTCCTCTGACAACAGACTCATGAGCTTAAGAGTAGAATCGAGTACACACCAGATGAAAAAGTTGGATTTAGAGCTCTAGTATATAAAACGAATGTCTAAAGGAAGAAATGCGAGTTTGGCAGAGGTGAGCACAGGAATTTAATTTAACAAGGCTTGGATAATACCACGAGCAGAATGGCGAGAGGTGTTTTCTGTCTATCACCCTGTGCACGGGTGTTGCGCGTTGTGGGGCCACCTGGGTCAAGGACTGACAACTACTTAGCCCACTTTCAGCTGACGATTTAATTGACATTAACCCTTACGCCTAGACCACTTGCGAAAATGGTTGTGAAGGCTTACTCAGTTGGCAGATGTCGCGTGAATCATATAGAGGGTGGATTTTTCTGACTGTGAAGATGAGTCTCTTTCTCCACTACTTAATGGATAGATCATGGAGTGGGTCGTTGTAGGGGGAGGTAAGGCTGGGGCTTTCTTATCGTCTCTTTCTAATATGCTCACTATACTTCTCATCTCCTACTGCATTATTGTATAGTTTGTACGTGATTCTATAGTTTATCTGGGATCGTCATTTTCTCCCCCCACTCCATAGGTCTGTGTGGAGACCGAAAGGGAGGCAGAGGACGTATATACTCATCACCGGTATATATATCGCTACAAAAGTCAGTCGTACATGACTACTCACTACTGCAAGGTGCTAGATCCATTATGTATATATAACACCTATAGCGCTGAATAATAATACGTATATAAATATTGATATATCTAAGATGTAATACTTATTCTACTAAATGAAATTTTTATTTTCAATATATATATTTAATAATCATTCATATTATTATTATTTTACCATAACTTAAAATATTTATTATTTATATAAAATAACATTTTTATTATGAGCTGATCACCTAATAAATAATTTATACTCACTTATTACTATAGACATATTATATTTTTTTAAAATTTTTAAAATTCATTTTTTTAATTTAAATAAAAATGTTTAACAAAAATTGTATTAAGAGTAAGATTTTCTTAATTATCCCAAATAAAATCTACAGAGTGATCACTTATAATAAAATTTAAATATAAATCTGATTTTATGTTACTTACAAATATTATGAAGGAAATTAACAAATGAATAAATATATACTTCTTAAGACCTTAAAAGCATATTATAAATCAGTTAATTCTAATAGAGTGTTTAATTCCTATATATATATAACACCTAGGAGTGGGTAGGAATATAGTATAATGCTTTTGTTTTATACTGTTTTACTACTGCTTTAACTCATTGATTATTTTACTATACTGCTTTAACCTCATGTTATTACTTAGCTTATTAAACTTATTTGATTTTATAACTCTTTAACTTAACATATATATTTATTAATAATTATCAATTACTCATTTATAAAGACAGTATATAATCAGTAATAAATTACATATAATAATAGGATACGGTGTTATACTCTATAACATACTACTATAGGGGGGGGTTAGTATGTACTTATTTGTTTTAACGTTTTTACTGCTTTAACTCTAAGTTTTACTGTATTAACTCATGTTTACTGTCACTTTATATATCCTATTTTTTTGTTTTTACTGAGCTTTATAAATATCACATTAATATTATTATTAACATTACTACCTATTAACGCAGTAATATTCATAGTATATATAAATTACACATAGAAGTAGTTAGTATATTAACTCTATACTAACTTAGGTAGTAAGTGAGTGGATTATGATTGCTTTTGATTTATACTGTTTTATATATCTCTGCTTTATAATCATCCTGTTATTTTTTATGTGCTATTTTATAATCTCATGTTTCCTATGCTTTTAATAACTATATCATTATTATATTGCTTCATACTTACTATTAATGTTATTTAACTATACTTTATAACTCATAGTATATTTATTTTAAACATTTATTTTTTATTCATGTTGTTATTTAAATTATACTATTTATTTAATTTTATCTTATTTATTAATTATATTTATTATTAATTTAATTTTTAATTATATATTATTTATTTTAATTATTTTTATTTTTTATTATACTGTCTTAATTTAATTTGCCTCTATATGTTAATTTAGCTCAAAATTTCAATTCCAACAATCCTAAAAACATAACATATATATATATATATATATATATATATAAATATTATAATATATATATATATTATATATATATATATAACAATCACTCAACCAACCACTCTTCTACTTATATATATAATATATATATATCTATATAATATATATATATATTTATATATTTATATATATAATAATCACAAATCGGATCATCACAGTGACACATGTAACAGTCAATCTATCACACTGCCACCTCAACCAGAGGACTAATAAAACTTTTATTAAGTACTAAACTCTACCTTATATATTGTATACCTCTTTTAACATATATATGCAAAAAATAAGTAATTTAAAAAAAAAAAACAGAAAAAAAAAAATTTTGCGCCTTTGCTGGTGTTTTTAATATAACAAAAATAAATATCAGTAGATATAACATTTTTTGTTAATATTTAAACGACGATTCACACTTGTTTTTCTTATTCTTTCAACCCTCTAACATCTTCTAAACTTATAATTAATTATCCTAAGTATCTTTCAAACTTCTATAAAATTAACTATCACTATCAATCATTAATCTTGGACTACACATAAAATTATATTATTAACTGTTAATAATTAACTTTTATGTTATATAATAAGTTTTATAACTATCAATTTAAAATAACTTTTACTCACTATAATATTTTAATGTAAAATTATTATTAAAATATAAAATTACTTAAGCCGAAAGGAAATTCATCGCATTAATTACAGTAAAATCAGTTAATCTCAGTCACCCTTTATAGTATATATATATATATATATATATTTATATATATATATATATATATATATTATATATCAAATATATATATATATGTTATATATAGTATATTATATTATAATTATATATATATAATATATTAATATCATATATATATATATATATATATATATATATAATATATTTTTTATTATATATATATATTATAATATATATATATATTATATATATATATATACATTATATATATAATATTATATATATATATATATATTATTGAAGGTGGAATAGAATTGAAAAAAAAAAAAGAAGGCAATTGTAATCCCATAGAAGTACAAAGAAAGGCCATGACATGAAGCAAATAATCTGAAGGGGAAAATTGATCTCTATCAGGTCAGACAAGATGCGTCGAAGATCCCTTCAAAACTTTAAAAAGTTCAATACGGAGACGAACAAGAAAGGGAAAGCACATTCAAATGGTAAATTTTGTATATTTTATTTATTTATTTATTTATTTATTTTTTATTTATTTATTTATTTTATTCATTTTTTATTTATTTTGTTAATTTATTCATTGTATAAAGAACTTGCAGAAAAACGCTGTTTTAGGAATCTGATTTCTTTATGAAATATTGCCCTCTCGCTTATGTATCTCACGCACTAATGATTCTTATTAACGATATTTCGGATTTTACTATGTCTAATAGATACTTACACTGTCATTTTAACTCATCTTTTGGGCCATTGTAATATTAAGTATAAATTAATTACAATAATTAGGTTCTTCTACACTAATTAAATTTAAATATTTATGGTTCTTAGCAATTTCTTTTTCTATGCTATTTAATAATTAACATTATTTAATACACCTGTGTTTTTTTATACCACTTGGGCTTGTTATGATACTATAAACATAATATTTCAAGGTTTTTTTATAATAAATTATCGGTAGTGTTTTATTCTTTATTATTTATAATTATATTATTTCTATTGTAATATATGATAAATCTCATACATACGACCGATAATACAACCATCCCTGCACTCTCACTTATCAGATACGAAACTGATAACCTTCTCTGTAAATATGTGTTTGTAGATAATAATTACTTCTTAAGACGCGTACTAAGATCTCTCTAGAGCGACGAGTAGCTGTATTGCTGACACACACGCAAAGAGTGCCGCAGAATCTTCCTGAATCTCTCACTTAATCAGCGCATGTAAATGAAGTATTAGCTCAGAAAGATTCTTGCCGAGATATTATGATCGAAACAAGAACTGGGTAGTCGAACAGAATTGAAAAATCTTATAAATCCCGAATGGGGTCGATTTACTCTCTAGATAATTTAGGTACCTATAATTATACTTAAAGTATTTTATTGATAGGATCACTCAGGGGGTAAATTTAATCCTTCTATAACACTATATAGTCTAAAAAGGGGTATTCCATAAGTAATAGACGAATGATTGTTATATTATATTATTATTTTTTATAATAACTTTTATATTTCTGTCAATCTGAAGCTCGTGCTCTATAGTAATTATTTTTATTATAGCAGGTAAGATAAGGTAAATGTTTTCCTTATTGTGATTATGGTATTATTATAGTAA
Organism: Trachelipus rathkii; assembly: GCA_015478945.1. NCBI lineage: Eukaryota > Metazoa > Arthropoda > Malacostraca > Isopoda > Trachelipodidae > Trachelipus > Trachelipus rathkii. Next base: position 29,588 of record JABUQX010129834.1, read on the forward strand.
GTAGTTTACCCCTATAGTTCATAAGCTATATCACTAACAGGTAGCATCAGCTAACTGAGCCTACTACTACTCCGCAAAGGCGAGGCCACCCGCATAACGCTGGTTGCGTCCTACCGCGTCCGCTCCGCAGACGTAAATACGCCGCGGCGCATAATTCTTCCCGCGTTTATCCTATATTATTATATTAGATAGATGAAAAGTGGTGCACGATCCTCGACAAGGATGCAAATGTTGTACCTTCCAGGAGGTGCATTAAAACAAACTGACTTCTGACGAAGGTTGAGACTACGAGAGGGAACGCCGGGATCGTCCGTGCTAGCTTTATTCTTTCTCGGGCGGTCAAGCTGACACGGGCCACACGCAGGCGGACAGGTGGCGGCTCACCATTGCTGAGTAGATTTTATAGATTTCACTTGAGCGATTTATTGTATCTTTTAATAATTTCTTAGCCTAATATTTTAAAATAGAATTATAGAACTTATATTGATTTATTATTATGTATAGTTATTTAAAATGAAATTTAGGACTTTTAATAATAAATATAATATATATATATATATAATTATATATAATAATATATATATATATATTTAATATTCTTATCTATATATTAATTAATATATTAATATATTTATATATCATATATATATATATACTATAATGTCATATAATATTAATCTATTATATATTATATATATTATTAATAATATATAATATCTAATATAGTATATTATATATAAATATATATATATATATTATATATATATATATAATATATATATATACTATATATATATATATTATTATTAATAAATATACATAATATATTTATATGTTAATTTATATGCCTTAATTTATGTGTTCCTGTCTGTTTCTGTTAATATATATAATATTAATATATATATATATATATATATATATATTTATCTATATCTCTATTATATATATTATATATATATTATATATATTATTTCTATATATATATATTATATAATAATATAAATGTAAATATATAAAGATGATATATATTATATCTTATATATATATAATTATTATATATCTAATATATAATATATATATTATATCATATATATATAGATATATATATATATATTATTATATATAATATAGTTTAATAATATCATATATATTATATATGTTATGGTTGTGGAGTGTTAGTGTGGGGAGTGGTACGTTTTACTATATGGGGTAGTAGAACGGTAAAGTGTTATATGTGTACGCGACGTATATTGAGTGTGAATAAGAGATATAATATAGTAGAATGTAGTTAGTAATAAGTTGAGTTTAATATAGTGTATCATATAGATGTCTTATTTGGTAAGTTATATGTAGTGCTTATAAGATTGTATTACACTCAATATAAGGTGGGTATTACTATAAAAGATGAAAGACCATCAAGATGAGTCATTCAAGATGGCCCACCAAAGCTGATAGGTAATAAACTCACAAAAGACTAATGATATATATTAGTTGAGGCATCTAATAGCTGAGGCATCATAAAATATAGCTGAGGTCAATTTACAATTACTGCATTCGATCAGCCTAGCAAGGCATAAATAAGTTATTGAGATGACATCATAATACTGTAAGGCCATCAAAGTGAGACATCAAAGCTGAGGCATAAAGTTGAGGCATCAAAAGCTGGGGCATCAAGTTGAGGCATCTATAATAATCATGACCCGGACAAAATGATTGTTAACACCATAACATAGTTAACGATTCATATCCTATTACGAGTAGGATCAAATATAGATGTAGTGGCTAGTGAGGCCTATTTGTTAAGTGTGTACGTGTCTCCTTCCATATGTATGTCGGTCATGTTGCGTGGGATGTCAGTCAAATACCGCTATTAATGGTATAGATTACTTAAATTATAAACACTCACATAATTAATAATCTAATTAATAAAAGTAATCAATTTGAAAAGTACTAACATGTAGGATAAAAATAGGAGTAGAACTATACACTCTTTGGATGTAGTGTAACTTTAGTTCTACGTCTCTGCTACGATATCTTTTAATTCATGGTGATTAGTTTTGCTCGGTGGTACTTGTCCAATGTTAGTTTGTGTATGTGTAGTTGTAGTTTGTTTCTATCCGGAGTTTGTTGCTCTGTCTGGTTTGGGTTTGGTCTTTCTTTAATCGCGTTGTGGAGAATGATCTTCCGCAGTTTGCTTTCTCTAGTTCAGTATGATGCTATATTATGATGTGTTACGTAGAGGAATTAAGAATTTTGAGATTACGGGACTTCATTTTTTTTTTCTCTTGCTATGCGCAGATTGTACAATTTTAATAGCATCTTGTAAGGACTCGTGGTGCTCTAGAATATAAAGGCGGGAATTAAAATTCTGGTAGAGTCAATGCTGTGGCCTACTCTCAGGTGCGGGCGGAACAGGCCGTGTGATAACTCGCTTGTGTGTGTCTGAGACTGGATCTTGGGGTCGTGACCTTGCGTAATCAGATTTTACCCACTACCTGACGATTGTTGTAGGGTCTATCTGCCACTGCTTGTGTGCGCAAGAGCGGCGGATTTTGGTTGGATACCTGTTGCTGACAGGGTAACTATGGTGATAGATATTGTCGTCCTCTTTGATGAGTGTACGCTATCCTGTCATCCTCACACGGGTCTGTGGCGCGATGGCTCTCGCCGTGGATATCGCTTAGATTACGGAGTGTCTGGGGCCTCTGGGCACTGTGGTTTTGGCCTGGAGCGGGGATGTTGACTTGTAAAATTGGGCTCTCAGATTTGATTAGTATGCTTTTCTTGTGATGCGTATGGGTATGTATGAATATCTTTGATAGGTGGTAATAATCTTACTATTATTCACTTGATCTATGTTTACTCCACGAGTGGGATGGATTGATAATACATTTTCCAATTTTACTCTGTAATTATGTGTAATTCTCTGCTCGAGTTTCTGAATGGACTACACTATCCTAAAGTGCTCCTGAGTATTTGGTGAGTATGAGCACACAGCATGTTATCACGTGTTGAGTTTTAGATATATTTATTTAGTAGTAGACTATGAGATTTACATATATATATGATAAAGATGTCCAATAGATAGGTGATGTTCTTTCTATATTTACTGTGAATAGATACTCCGGATTATGAAATTGTTGTCCACTTTTATTTAATATGTACGTCGCAATGTAAAGGAAAGTGGTGGATTTTATTATGCGTTGCGATAAATAAAAGGCTAATATGAAATGTCTCCAGTTTCAGGTCCCGATATTTAGGCTCCTAACAACGGTAATATATGACAAAGACCACTCATAGTGGACTTTGCATACCAACTTTGTGTTCATTCCACATCAGGCACTAAAAGAGGTGATCAAGACTATGCCGTGTGAGATTCAAATCATCAAATATCTGCACCTGGGCACATATTTAGGACTTAATAGATTTGTTCCCGGCACTCAGAACACTCGGAGATGCTAAGAATTCGAAAATGGGAAAAGGTACCTAAATTTTATAATAATAGCCTATACTCCTAACAGAGGAATCAGATAACTACTATGGGCATCTAACTCAATTTTAAAGTCTAAGAGAAGATGTTTTGGTGTTCAGGTAACATCTACTGGTATTCAGTAAGGAGGGGGGCGGGTTGTTTGTGTTTTCGCCTCGTGATGGATTGTCATGTACGTCACATAAATAGAACATAACATCATCCGAAGTCAAGAGGAGGAAAAAAGAATTTTAATATCTAATGATATAAACCCCACAATGAAGACACAAATAATTATAAATGAATACAAACTAACCACACTATCTAAAGCTATAACACATATTTTATAAATTAGTAATTAATTAGAATGACGAGATGATTATTAGTACTAGTAATTTTGATAACTACGGACTTACATACGTGCATAGTTCTTAGAAAAAAAATAGAATTTTTAATTAAATACTGTTATTTAGGCAGAGAAAGAATTAATTTGTTATTTTTATACTTATTGCATGGCTAAAGATTGTAAAGCAGTAAGTCAATAGAACAAACGTGGCAATAGCTTGATGTAGAGGGTGCTAGGGGCTGGCCTTACATTTACCGATTTATTGCTTTAAGGTACCGTAAATATATGTTTTTAATAAAATTTCATAAATTTTTAGTAAAAGTTATTTTAAAACTTGTTATAAAATTTATAAACAAAGTATTAACAGTTATAATAATTCTTTGTTCAAAGATAGATTGATTTATTATAGAGTTTTAAGAAACTTTTGAATATAATTTTAGTTATATTTGAATGAGTAATTAAAACATAAGGATAAATAAAACAAAATGCTTTTAATAATTATACGCTATAATTTTAAGTGAGTGTGCGTGTGTGTGTGGTGTGTGTGTGTGTGTGTGGATGTGTGTGTGTGTGTGTGTGTGTGTGTGTGTGTGTGTGTGTGTGTGTTGTGTGTGTGGTGTGTGTGTGGGTTCGACTAAATAATAATACATAGGCCATGAAGTAATAAGACTAGTTAATAAAATAATATAAAATAATAATAAATAATAATAAAAATAATAATAAAAAATAAAAAGTATTAAAAAAAATAAAACTATATGTAATAACTTATGAGTTAACGTGTAAAACATATGAGTTAAGCAGTAACCATTGAGTTAAAGCGTAAAATGAGTTAAAGAGTAACATGAGTTAAGCAGTAACATAAAAAAAAGCATACTATCCTCTAGTGTTGTGACTTTTGTTGATTTATAAATTACACTTTGATTTCCTTAATTTATTAGCTCAGACTAGCGTTGAACAATAGTTAAAGCGTAAACATGAGTTAAAGCAGTAAACATTGAGTTAAAGCAGTAAACAAGTAAAGCAGTAAAACAAAATGGTGTTAGGTGTAAAACCTCTATTGCTTTACTGTTGACAATTTTTTATGAGATTTTGAGGAGTTTTGAAGTGAGGTAAAGTAAAGGTAAAGCGAGTTAAAGGTAAAATGAGTTAAAGTAAAGGGGGAAATAGTTGGTTAAAGTGATCTTTAAGTGGCTAACAATTTTCCCAAATTACTGTTAGGTTGTAAAATATATGTTTTTATAATTTGTACAGTAGTAAATAAATGTTTTATCATATGCACTCCTGTTCTTTTTTCTTTACATACAATTTTTAAAAATTTATAAATTAAAAAGTATTAAGTAAAAATATAAAAGATGTCTGTAATGAGTAACAGTTTTAGGATCGCAAAATGTTTTTAATAAATGGTATGTTGACCGCGTACTCATAGTATATTTGATAAGAAATTCTTTGAATAGTTTACATTGAATCATATTTATCGTTCGCGCGGTGGGTCGCACCTGCGGGTGCGATGTTTCGCTGACTTTGTGCGGACGGCGCTGCGGCGCCTGGTGTTCCAATATGACCTGGGGGAAGAACATCAATTGCTCTGTTTCTATGAT
>JABUQX010129834.1:40000-42646 GCA_015478945.1 Trachelipus rathkii
CACAGCAAATGATAAGTTTCCTCAGCACTTGCCGCTATGCTTTAGAATATGAGATAAAATTTATAAGCCTTTTTGGCTTTGACTTCGACCCTATCCAAAGCCAGGTGAACCAGAGCTCCCCCCAGATATGAGAGCAGTCCATTTAAGGGCGGATGAGACCCTTGTTTGCTGGAGCAACTGAGAAGGGGAAAAAGTCTCTCAGTCTAAACGAGAACTCCCAGTTTTCTTTGAGGCCACCTAGACCGTTGTGATGTTAGGTTTTCAAGACATTTTTTTTGTTTTATTTAAGGAAAGGATGTTTATATTGTCAACGTCGTAAGGTATCATGGGGTCAATATACGAGAATAGAATTGTCGATCGGGTGATTATGATTATTACGATGCTTAGACTAGGGCGAGCGGCTCTCTGATTGGACGATGAGATAATATCGCACATGGGTAGAGGGGTTCTAGTGTCTCAAGGGTGTGCTGTTGTATTCAGTGTTGAAGTCGCGGTATCCCGTCATGTACCTACGGAGTTATGTGGGGGCTTAGTGTGGGGTAGATGGGTGATTGATTAAGACGAGAGGAACCATGGGACAGAGCGTAGGAAACGTTAAATGCGTTTTTAGAGAAGGAGATTTTGCAAGAAGTTGGGGTTTTTAAAGATTGAATTCTTCACAATGTTGAGCAGACCCCATACCGGAAATATCTATCCCGATCAGGGAGATAGAAATGGAAAGATTAAGACGAGAGGCAATTCTAAGAGTACAGAGGGAGCAGAATTGAGTATGAGTTGAGAGTGAAGGTCGAGTCATAGGCTTATAAGTTGATAGAGTTTTGAGGTAGAGGTTCAGGTGAGACATGATCATTTAATGAAAATCGTAGGAATAGAAAGGTATTGGAATCTAAGACCGACCGTGAGGAACACATGATTGACAGGAAACGGAAGAAATCGCTCCATCATAACAACAGCCGACTTGAGCGATTTGAAAGAAAGATAGGCAAAATTAAGCAAAGAGAGAGAGAGGAAACCCGTAGTTCTAAGAGCTGAAAACCATAAATCTGTTAGATAGGAAAGTAGTATCGTCCAGAAAAACCTCGAGCGCTGAAAGCCGTAACTGGCTATCGAAAGAAAGGAATGAGTTCCAGATGAAATCTAAGAGTGAAGAGTATGCAAAGGGTTAAAGATCTTAGATAGAATATAAGTGAGAGCTATTGGGCGATAGTTAGAACCCTCCGTGCAGGCTTCCTTTTTACGGATAGGTTGGAACATTGCGGAGCTTCCAACACTGTTGGAAAAGTGCTAGTATTGGAGACATAAGGAGTATACAGTTGACCGAGGGGCGGGGGATAGCCTCGAAGCACCACTCAACTTTGGGAGGACATGCCATCTGGGCTCCCGTTTCCTATTGCCCTTATAGATTTCATGGGGCCTATGCACCCGATCAAAATGTAACACAGGCAAAGACATAGGACACCTGAGAGGAGAAGGAGAGGAGGAGGAATGCCAGAATCGTCTAGGGTTGAGTTAGTGGAATATAGGCCGAAGAGAATGGCTTTTTCAGTTGGAGATAATACAGATACAGAACATAAGTGCTAAAAAAAAAAAAAAAGGCATTTTTTTTTTTAAACAGAGTTGCTAGGGATGTTTTTTTGGCCAAGAGACCAGTATAATGATTTGTTCTAGTAGGTAGAACGAAGGAAGTTAGCGCACTTTCGTTTCGAAGAAAGCCGCTTTGCTCGTCGAAGGTATCCCTGCAACGATTTTAGCTGAATGAAATTTGGCGAGAGTGATTGGAGAACGAGAATTTTTCCACCCCGATACGCACTGTCTCTTAGCCTGATGCCAGAGAACGTAGCACCATCGAATCCATGTTAATGAGGAGAGAAAGCTTAGTTCTGAAAGAAGGAATGAACTTGCTGGTCATCAACGATACAGCTCTCCTTATTTTTAAGTTATTCTATACATCTATTATTCCTGAACTGAAGGATGCTAATTTCCTATTCGATCTGCAAAACTTGGAAACCTTACATTTAAGTCTGGTATATCATCATTTTATACATATAGCTAAAGGAACAGCCGCTGCCTAAGAAAATCGTTACGGACCACAAACATGTCTCTCATTTCCATTATTATCTTTCATTAATCATTAATATTATTAATTATTATTATTATTAATGATTATTATTAATTATTATTATTATTATCTATTATTATTATTATTATTATTATTATTATTATTATTATTATTTATTATTATTATTATTATTATTATTATTAATATTATTATTATGTATTAATTATGTATTAATTATTATATGTATTATTATTATTATTATTATTAATTATTTATTATTATTATTATATTATTATTATTATTATCTATTATTATTATTATTATTATTTTACTATTATTATTATTATATAATTATTACTCGTATTATTATTAAGTATTTTTTGATTATTAAATTAAAGAAGACTTGAGGAACCAACAAATTTTGATCGCTTTAAAAATATTTCGGAGGTTGAAACCCCTGATCCCCTGTTACAGCCTTGTATATATTATTATATATATATATATATTATATTATATATTAGATATATAGTATTATATATATATATATATATATATATATATATTATATAAATATATAGTGAGTATAT
>JABUQX010129835.1:0-19923 GCA_015478945.1 Trachelipus rathkii
CAAGAGAGAGAATTCTTTGTTTACTAACTTCCTTGATTTCACTGTATTTCTCTTTTCAAACGAGCTTCAAACGGATCTGGTTGTTTTGAAGATGCCTTCCGAATTTATCTTTGTCGCTCACCCAGTGTGCTTGCTCTTATTGGTGAATGTTCGCTTTCGAAACTGCGTGGAAGTGTGCCTCACAATTTGGGGTTGGTTCACTAGCAACTCTCGTTGGACAAAGGGGAAAATAAGTTTTTCTTTTTTTAAATCAACTATCACTTTTACAAACTCCTCCAGTCTCTTTCTGCCATAGAATTGTGTTGCTTCACTTACCTTAAACATCATATTGCATGGGCGCTAAACTTCCAGTCGCAATCTTTCTCCATTAAGAAGGGTCCTGTCACACGCCTTTCTACACAGTCTCATCCTCTCCCAGTCCTAACTAACCGAGAACCGAAACTAACGTAACATCAATCTTTATTGATACACTGGTAAAGTCTGGACACACTTTCCAGCTTCGCTTTGACATACACACTCAATCGCCTTTCAATGATTTAACGTGGAATTTCCTCTCTTTTTCTGGAGAAATTTGTAGGCCTACGACCCTTGATATTGTAATTAAATTATTTATATATATATCAGAGCTGGGCGCGCCTTTAATTTTTTTTGACTGCGCCTGCGCCTATGCGCCTATGCCGCGGGACCTAGTGCGTTAGCGCCTATGCGCCTATATTTTTGGTCACATCAATGCGCCTAGCCGCTATGCGCCTTGCGCCTTTGCGCCTAGACTTTTCGCCGGCTGGTGGATGTTTTTTCGCTAAATTTATTTGCAGTAAACTTTAGTGCGATAATAGAAGCATGCTTTTTATAAGGAAGAAAAACATTTTAGATTAATATTTTTGTAATTAAAAACCGTAAACTATATCTACCGTCCTCTTCCATGTCCTTGTGGTCCATGTTTTTCCCAGGAGGTTCAGCACGACGCTGAAGAAGTTGAAATCTTTCAGAGCCATAGTTGCTAATTTATTTGTAGTTAAGAACTCCTGAACTAGTTTATATATAACTCAAGAATATTATATAATTAGTTATAATTATATACCTATATATATATATATATATATTATATATTCATATATATTATATCTATATTATATATTATATATATATATATATATATATATATATATTATATATCTATATATATATTATATTATTATCTATATATCAATAGGGGTCGGTGGTGTGTGGGGCAGGGGTTGGTGCGGTGCTACGCTGGGCTGAGAGAGGGCACGGGCTAACGCTAACGAAGAATATAAAATAAAGAAATAAACATAAAATGAAAATAATACTAATAATTATAACAATAATAATAATATATATTATAATAATATAATAATAATAATAATAATATAATAATTAATAATAATAATAATAAATATATAATAATAACAGCGTTATCTGATCGGTCAATCGGAAACGCTGTTGATGGCCCAATCTCGCCGTTAGGCCTTAATCTCGCTCGGATTGGGAAGCGGCAAAACGGCGTAACCCGCTTATTTCAACCCTTGCTCCTCGGGGGAAGATACCCCCTAGAATCAACCTAGCGACTTGAAAAACTCACCGGTCATCAGTTTAACTACAATTGAACATATTACAAAATTTCATTACATATTCAAACACGTCTTCGAGAATCGGCAGGCGACGCCGTTATCCCATATATTTTATATATATTATATATATATATATATATATTATATATATATATATATATATATATATATAATATATTATATATATATATATTATATAATAGTGTAAATGCCTATATATATATATATATATATATATATATATAATATATATATCTATATATATATAAGTTTTACAATGGTTTTTAAAATGAATACAAGTTTGCCAAGCTTCTAAGTTCTAACTTTTAAGGCGCTAAAAAAAAAATCCTTTGTTCCTGTTCATAGGCGCGGCTATAGGCGCTAAAGAATTAGCTGTGGCGCCTTGCTTAGTCCGCCTTTCTTAAAAATTGTTGCGCCTATGCGCCTTTGCGCCTCGAATTGATAGTGCGCCATAGGCGCATAGGCGCATAGGCGCCATTCCTTCACGACGCCTTCTCTGATCTATTATATATATATATATATATATATATATATATATATATATATATATATATATATTATATATATATATAAAATATTACTTAAATTTTTATATACTTAGAGGTGTAGCGGATAACCGCATCCGCATCGCGCATATGCGGATATCCGCATCATTTTTTCACTATCCGCATCCGCAACCGCATCCGCATTATTTTTTGCGGATAGCGGATAGTATTCATCTATGAATTATGAGAAAGTGTGCACTACCTTATTATATATTTTATATATATATATATTCACAGTATTTGACTCCAAATCAGGGGGTTGGATTAAATTCAGGGTCACTCTTGGGGGCATCAAAAGATATGTACTGCTAAGATCGCCTTAGCTATCTAAGAATTAATGAGATAATTAATCAATTTACTCTGTGATTGGAATGAGAGCACCTTTTCTTTAGTTTTTATTAAACATGTCACATGAGCATGGAATTTGCACAATGAGATATTTCATTATATGTTTCACTTGACAATAAGAACAATAATAAAGGATTGTAATTAGGCTTTTCTGATTTATACATGATTGTTAATAAGCAGGTATTAAGGAAGGTGTGCACGCAGCACATCCTTTACTGGCGCTATATTGTGGCCAAGTCCTTGATGCCTGACATTCAAAATGCCTCGCATCTCATTCAAAATCTGTCTCCACCATGCACTAAACGTACTTTCTGGCATTTTAATCGGACTAGTTGGAAGACATTGCTCGCTTCTTTGCTAGCTACCCTTGGTATGAATCCTGCTTTGATTCAGTGAATTTCTCACCGTCAAATGAATGAGTCACAGAAGATTTTACTCTTCATCAGCGGGATTCGAACACTGGAACTCCGCGTTGCTGAGTTAACATTAACCGGGCGCTTTATCCACTAAGCCATCCACGTCCCCCAAAAAAGACGCTTCAAGCGTAGTTTTATATTTTATAAATGTTATATAGGCTATCATATATAAATTAATATTCATCATTGTGTTTGAATTGACAGATACTATAAAACCATTTATTTATTTTCGCATTGACGGAATGCGTAAACATTTTTCAGATTTTCAAAGGCTGGAACTCTCAAATTTTCCCTCCGACATCATCGTGCAGTTGTGATCTAGGGCGCATGCGCATCTCGAGCAGGGTTGAAGCTTTAAAATTTTACGGTTTGGGGAAATTCTCGAGTTGCCAGCTTTCACAATCTTTACCAACATTATTTGAGACATTTGAAATTTCTCTTAACATTAATTACTCTATTAAAATTTGTATATTTTTCATGCAAACCAAAAACGATAAAATATTATACACAAAAGTAGTATTTAGTAGAATAATGTCGATTATTTTTAGGATTTTTTTTTTATTCATAATATCACCACTGATTTTTTTGGTGGGAAAATTTCATTTTGTTTCGATAAGGTGCGTGCTAGACCTTTTACAATATTATTATTTAAGAACTTTTTTATTTACCAAAACCTTTATTTTTATGTTCATTATTTTTCTTGTTCACAATTCTATTAATAGTATTGTTTTCATTGTCTTGAATGTTATATTATTATTATTATTATTTTATTATTAATTATTATTATTATTATTATTATTATTATTTTATTATTAGTAGTAGTAGTATAGTTATAGTAGTAGTAGTAATAGATATGATTTTTATTTTTATTGTTATCTTTATTATTATATGATTATTATTATTATTCAACATTATCATAGTACTGTATTGTTTATCCGACCGCTGGTTGTTAGAGTACCGTACGGTCTTTCTTCTTAGTTTCCACGGCGTATGACGTTTGTATGGTGGGAGTTGGCTGCTGCCCCCCCAACTTGGGGGTTTAGAGAATTTAACAGTTGCCTCAAAAGGTCCTTGTCAGACTCGGAAAATGCTCTTGTTTCAAGCATTTATGGGTGTGTTTCTTGACTTGAAATCCCACTTGAATACTGCTCTTTATTTTCTTGATTGGAATTTTCGCGGGAAAGATATCTGCTAGTCTTACTAATGTAGGTAGATCGATGTTTGCAGCTATTAGGTGTAAATTTTGGTAAACAGAGATCGGTACTTTAGAGAGGAAGTATTCTTTTACAAAGCTGGGATGGCTTTTTAGGAGACTTTCGGCGTTTTTATAGCCGACTGCTTTTTGAAGGCGTTTTACATATTCACTTAGGAATTCGTTGGCTTTCATTCTTTTCTTGATGACGTCATGAATGCTTTGTTCTTGTGGAAGCAAATAGGCTATTTTTATTTTGTTTAGCAGATCTTCGTATGCATTTTTCTTAATGGGATATTTTATAGAGGGCAATAGATGAGTCGGAAGCATTGGAGCTATTAGTCTGATTTTTTCTGTTACACTTTTTATTTTATACAGTCTAAAACTGATGTTTATTGCTTTGATCCAGTTTGTAATCGGCTTCATCAAAGCTTGGTAATTTAATTGGACACCTAATTTCTAATTCAGTTTGGCGGGCTGGTGTTTGAGTTCCTGAGTTGGAAGGCGTTGCCTTCTTTGAGAGGGAAGGTTGACTGTTTAGGCCGTTGATGTTTTTGTTGTTTCTTTTTGTTTTTTGAAAGGTGGATCTTTTCCGTTTGATTTTTAGACAAGGGTTAAATTTTATTCCCGCCATGTTTAGCTTTTTGGGACAAAGAAATGTTTGTTTAGGGAATTTTTAAACGTTTTGGGTGGCGCGGCTCTTCTGTAAACTGTCCGGCTTTTGTTTTTGTTCTTTTTTTTCAATTTGAATTTTAACAACGACTTAATTCTTATTATGAATTTAGATTATAGGTTGTTTATTTCTTCACGTTGTTAACTTTATTTACACTGTTTATTTAGGCCCACATATCATAATTTGAAGGAATGCACTCTTTTTAATGTCACTTTCACAGAATTTGTTATTATTTTTAGTTGTTGAAGAAAATATATATTTTTTTTCAAGCAATTTGAAATTTCACCAATTTCGCACAAAATCTGATTCCAAATTAGGGGGTTGGATTGAATTCGAAGTCACTCTGGGCTTTCACCAAAAGATATGGTCTGTTAAGATCACCTTAACTATCTTATGATTAATGATAAATCATTAATCAATTAAACTTTGTGATTGAATGAGAGCAAGTTTTCTTTAGTCTTTATTTAACAAGTCACATGAGAATGGAATTTGCACAATGAAATATTTTCATTATATGTATCAGTTGACAATGAGAATAATAATAGGATGTGTAATTAGGCTTTTATGATTTATACATGATTGTTAATAAGCAGGTATTAAGGAAGGTGTGCACGCAGCACATCCTTCACTGGCGCTATATTGTGGCCAAGTCCTTGATGCCAGACATTCAAACCTCACATTTTCAAATCTCGCTCCTCCCATCTTTGGGAAGAGGCTTTGTTCGTTGGCAACACATTGAATATAATATTAAAAGATTGTTTAAAGATGGTATACTAGATACACATGGGAATATAATGTCCGGTTCCCTTACATACAGGTTTTTTGTTTTTGTTTTTGTTTTTTTAAATTAAAAAGCTCACACCTCACGGGCATAGCTTTCAAGAGGGGAAACTTCTTCCAGGGTAATTTCTACTAGGATCCGAACTAGGATTCAAACCCGCGACCTTGCCATGCGACTCCGTCGCTCTACCGTACATACAGGTGTACAGGATTTTAAGCACACATGCTGTGCGTACATTGCTCTGCATTTAATTAACTTAATTAATATTATTGGCATATATATATATATATATATATATATATATGATATTGTATATATATATATATAATATATATATATATTATATATATATATATTATATATTATATTATATTATATATATATATAATTATATTATATTTATAAGCAAGGGACTTTCAAGGATGACACAAGCACTCATGGCTGAAGATAGATAATAGTTTTCAACTCTTGCAAAACCGACGACGCATGTAACAATAGCAACTTTTCTAAATCTTAGATACAAAACATAATTTTCTTGAACCACGTGTTTTACTGAGGGTTAAAATTAATTTAGGGATAGCCTTAATGATGAAAATGCTGCTAAAGGCAGAATTATTACCAGCCAATAAAAAGCAAAGATCACACAAACAGACACGCAATTCGCATCTGTAGCGATCATTTGCTGAATCCCATGAACGTTCTTTTGCTTTTGCAGCGATGAAGAAGTCTTGTTTCAGAGGTGTCAAAAAACCACTCTGTCATTGATCGAAGAATATCAAAAGAGAAAAAGTTTGGAATCAGATAAATATCCACTGGTCTTGTGGAATGATAATTGTAAAAGTTTTCCACATCTTGCAGAAGAGTCCAGGGCATTCTTACATACCCTTCAATCAAATGTATTTAGTGAGGCGTCTTTTCAGTGGTGGCAAATCTCATTTAGACGAAAAGACAAGCAAACTCTCCCCTGAAAGAGCTCAGAAGCTTTTGTTATTGAACCATAATTTTGAGAATTATTAATTTCAATAGCATTAATATATAACCTTTTTCAAATTGGTGGAGGCTTGGAAGGTTTGTGGGGTGCAAAAGATTGGGTCCAAAGCGTCCTGCACTCTTGTAACACGGGTATAGTATAGTATATATATATTATATATATATATATTATTATATATTATATATTAATATATATATATATATATATATATATATTATATATATATATATATAATATATATAATAAATATATTATATATATATACTTATATATTAAATACATTTCTTCTTCCCCTCTTCTTCATCTGCCTTTTTTCCGAAGATTAGGAGTAAGGTGCGTACAAGCACTCGAAAAGAAAGCAGTAGGGAATATGACAAAGTCGAAAAGAAAGCCCAGCCTTACCGCCCCTCTGTACCATTAATTAAAAAGTTTACAAGGAAAAAAAAAACTCGTCGCAATCAGAAAATCCACCCTAGAGCTTCATGGGCCCCCTCGACGGATCCTCACTATGGTCAAAATCAATCCCGGCCAGGTGGCACAACATACCCCTTACAAACCCGCATTCTTCTCCTATATCATCACCCTTTCTTCTCGCTCTGCAAATCACCATCTTTCTCCTGCAAACATTCTTTACTGACTCAATTCCACTTTTTTCTTCGGTCTCCAAGCTGGTTCGATTCCCAACACCTCACCACTATACATCCGCTTACCAAACCGACTATCATTCAATACCTTTCCCATGACCAAACCATCTCTTCATACTTTCATTTATTCTCTCATTTACCTCTTTTCTTCACACACACAACTCCTAATACGTTCATTCCTCAATTTTATCAATTCTTCCCACACCTAGCACGCCCCTAAGATTGTCCTCTAACACATTGAACTTTGATCTATACTTCTTATTCCAGACCATAGTCTCACTACTAAATACAATAACACAGGTAACACATATCCTCATCTGCCAAACCCTAGATCACTCCGACTTGTCCCTTTTTACATTCACACAACGATTTAATTGCACCAGCCCACCTCCTGCCCATTCACAACTTTCCTACTACACTCTGCATCATCTCTTCCCTTCTCATCCAACATATATCCTAAATGTTTAAACTCAGGCACTTGTTTCCAGCTGCTCACCATCTAACATAACTTTCAAACTGATGGCTATCTGCATCACAACCATAAATTACTTCTTATCTACGTCTTACTTTCAAACCCCTACTTTTATACACCCTGCCAAAATCTCTCTACCACTCTTCTCAAACTCTCTTCAAGATTCGCCACACAACACAAAATCATCCGCATATAATAGGTAGGGGGTACCCTCATCTCATCTCATTCTCATCATTCCTAAACATTTCTGCACCCCCTCTAATTCTTTTATAACCTCATCCATATATAAATTGAATAACAAGGAGACATAAACAACCCTGTTCTCACTACGCTATTATACATAAAGCCATTGACACGCCTTCTATTTCTTCACACGCTCACTATCTTCATAATTTATTTTTGATTCCATTCAGAAGGCTACCACCAACACCATATCACTAACACCTGCATAGAGCTTCCCTATTACCCTCATCTACGCCTGTTGCAAAATCCATAAAACCTAAATAAATTTTATTCTTCTTCTCACTCATTTTCTCAAATCATTTGTTTCAATGTATAAGAATTTGATCCACAATATCCTCTAGAACCACTTCTATAACGCCAACTCGGCTTGTTCTTTCACAATCAGTCCTTCAGTCACTGACGCCTCTTTTGACCCAAATACCAGCATATCTTTTCCCTACAACACTCAATAACTTATTTCCTATAATTTCTACAGTTCCCTTATCTCCCTTACCTTTAATAAGGGTACTATTACTGCTTCTCCTCCTAATCCCTTGGAACTATACCCTCCAATAAACGCTTTATTACAAAATTTCCAAATCCAATCAAATCACCATCTCGCCTCCGTTCGATCATTTCACCAGTACTTTCATCTTACCGGCAGATTTACCATTCTTTAACTTTCTCATTCTACCCATTACCTCTTACTAATGACCTTATCACCAAAATACCTATTCCTTCTTGGCACCATCAAACCCACACACCCATTCACTATCACCTCTTCATTACTGCCATTATTATGCAGTTTTCCGAAGTGTTCTTTCCACATCTCTCCTCGCAATCAATTTTCATCAGTTACAAAGCACATCCCTATTTCATTCTTCTGAGAAGGTTCCTTGATTCTCATGTCTTAACTTTCGCGCTTCCTTCCAGAAGAGCTTCCTATTCCCTTGTTAGTCCGCAATTCATCCTCCTTCCAAACTGTTCATTTCCTCTTCTTTTCTCCTACGTATGCCTTTTTTATATTTCTTTTTCACCTTATATAATTCCAAGCATTTTTCTTTTGTAACTTCATCATTTGCTTTTTAGGTACCATTCAACCACGCTTCTTTTTTCACTTTAACCGCTGCATCACCTCTTCATTCCACGACTCTCAACCTGTTAACATTCTTACTTCCTTACTTTAGCCTCCAACATACTTCTTTTGCTACTGGCTACATTGGCTTCCTTCATTTGCTCCAGATTTGTTCAGTTTCAACTTGTTTCACATTCAACTGATTTACTTGGGAGCGCTCTTACATACTTATGCTTATTACCTTGTTCACTTAACCTCTCACTCTTAATTTTACCCACTTTCTTTTGTATCACCTTCCTCTCCATCCAAGCCCCCCTCCCCTCTAACTTAATTTTACATTAGAACCAACAAATCGATCCAATAATCCCATTTCCTCAACCCCTCACTGATCTTAACATCCAACACATACTCACACTTCCTTCTTCACCAACACTAAATAATCATACTTTTCACTTCGATACATCTCTACCTACACCAACTCTAGTCTACTTTATGGAAACTTTTGTGTTTAAAGAAAGTAATTAGTTACACACATACCTCTTTCCCTCACAGAAATCAAATCACCTTCTACCATTCTCATTTTTCTCCCGACACCCAACCAATTGTTATACCATCCCTTTTTTGATCACCTATCCCAACCATTCAGGTCCCCAACACTATCAATCTGAAGCTCGTAACTCACCCAATCCAAAACATCATTCAGTTATCCCAAATCGTACTCTCTTCAACGTTTCCTTCAGATGGACCATACGTCAAACCACACATACCTTGCCTTTTCAAACTTAAATTTAACCATTAGATTCTTAGGACTCACACACAAAGTCTACCATAGTTCTGTAACCAACAAGTTCAACTCATCAAAAATTGCTAATCTTCTCTCCCCTCGTCATTCCTTTCACACAGCACACTACACATTTACACCACACCACTCATTTATCACCGTTTCCCTTTCATCTTTTGTTTCAGCAGCAGCGAGTCAAATCAAATTTGCCCTTTCTAAATACATCCATTCCCTCTCTCCTCTTCTCCATTTATTCTCTGACATTCATGTACCATACAATTCATACAATTTCGCCGCAATTAGAAGGCCATCTACGGCGCTCACGGACCATCTCCGAGGCTTTGCATCAGCATTCCTTAGCAGAGATAGTAGTTCAGTGGAGCCAAAACCCAAACTACCCTCGTCCTTCAGCTCCGCCTTCTACGACCACGCAGGACATACCGAATGTGGGTAATTTTTCTCCCCACACACATAGGGATATAGAAGTAGTAGGGATGTCTGTAAGGTGTTGTCTAGAAGAGGGGTGTGTACATTAAGTATGTGTATATGAATAAGTGGATAAATGGTGCGTCAGTAATATGTTGCTGGAGGATGCAGTGTGTTTAATAGAATATGAACGCAAAAGAGAAAGGCGCACCCATTAAAAATGGGAGGTAATTCCATCGCTTCGAGTAATATCGGTACATCCCTAATATTATATATATATATATATATATATTATATATAATATATATATATATATATATATATATATATATCTATTATATATATATATTAATTATATTATATATATATTAAAGTTTCTGTGGCTAAAACTCTAAATACTTAACTATCCGCTCCCAATTCCGCGGATAGTGATTTTAACTATCCGCATTCGCTGATAGTGAAAAATCACTATCCGCTACACCTACTAATATATATATATATATATATATATATATATATATATATATATATATGTGTTATATAATATATATATATATATATATATATATAATATATTATATATATATATTATTTATATATATATATATATAAATATCTATATATATATTTATATATTATATATATATATATATATATATATATATATATATATATATATTATTATATATCTATATATATTATATATCATATAATATATCTATATATATCATATATTTATATATATATATATAATATATATATACTTTAAGTATGTGTGTATAATATGTGTGTATATGTGGGGTCAGTATATGTTGCTGGAGGATGACAGCGGTGTGAACACCGGACTGTTTTTCATATTTTACTTTTATCTTTTTCAGCTCCTAGATCAGTTTTTTGTAATAACTTTGCTTCTTGTTTTCCACTTCGAACAACGGCACGAAAAACAAAATACTGGGCATTATTATATATAGTAATATATATATAATATATATATATATATAATATATATATATATATATATTATATATATATATACTATATTATATATATATATATATATTATATATAGTTATTATATATATTATCCTGGGGGCTAAGCCTCAAAAAGTTTTCCCCAGAAATCGCCTATGGTTTTGTTCCTGTTCGTCTGAGCTTGACGTGAGAATTCTTGAATCTCTTTACATAAAGAACTTTTCACCTTCCGTCAACGGCAATATTCCTTCTATTACTTTGTGACTATTTTATTTCCCCTTTTTAAATTTTTTTTACTTCTCTGCAATCTTGTCCTGTTAGCTATGCCCTTTTAAAAATCTTATTTGCCATGCTCATCCACTTTGTTTTTTCCTTTTATTTGTACTTTCACGTTTATTATTAATTATTATTATTATTATTATTATTATTATTATTATTATTATTAATTATTATTCATTATTATTATATTCTGTTTCTATGTTGTTTATTCATTATTATTATTATTATTTATTATTATTCATTATTATGTTTCTATTATTATTATTATTATTTTTATTTTTATTATTATTATTATTATTATTATTATTATTATTATTATTATTATTATTATTATTATTATTATTATTATTATTATTATTATTATTATTATTATATATCTTAACATTTTCTCACCATCCATTCATGCTGTTCTCCTGACAAATTTTTTTGAGTCTTATCCTTTTGATGTGCTCTTGCCGTTACTGTTTTATTTAATTAAAGTGTATTTCAATTGTTTTTTAAACTTGCTGCTCACTAATTTATGTTAAAAAATTTTATGTTTTGCAAAGTTATATTTTATTTTTTTAATTTTTATTTGGTTTCTTAGCTTGATAGATGAGTAATATGTTGACTCGAAAATTCTAATCAAGTTTGTTTTATTCACGTCGTTTACCTTAATTTTCATCTATTATATATATATATTATATCATACATATATATATAAATTAAATTATATTATAATATATATATAATATATATATATATATTATATATATATCTATATATTATATATATATATATATATATATATATATATATATTATATATATATATTATCAAGTCGAGGTAAAATTATAATTGAAAATATTGAAAATATGAAACTATAATTTAATTACGCTTCTCAAGACGTGGATGAGATAAGTGACTTCTAAAAGTTTCATTTTAAAAATGTAAGAAAAACACTATTTTTAATAAAAACCAACTTTATTTTTCTGTCAGACAAACGAAAATATGTTGAGTTATTGTTTAATAATCATTTCGTTTAAAAGGATAATCCTTGGTAATGCTGGCCCAATTTTTAGGCATTTACATTGGTTCATACTGGATCCTATTCATCTTCCTACTGTCCATGGGCTAGCTGTTAGTCCACAACTATTAATGGAGGTTGGGATGGTAAAAGGCATCAGCTAGGACTGAATGTTACAGGTTTAGTGAGGAATAATGTAAAAGATATTTATATTAGCAACAGATGGTTTCTGGAATCTTGATAGTCAAACATTGCCAATTCATTTCAATCTTCGGAGGCAACTCAGCAACATTGTAGAACTGTGAAACAGAGCTCTCATGAAATGAGACATATATGAAATAAGTTGATATATAGAATGTAGTTAAGATAGGTCGATGGACTCGCATAGTCAAGCTTATTAAATTGTGTAGAGTCTTGATTGACTTGATAGTATCCTTATAATGTATTGTTTGGATTAAAAACAATATTTTAAGAATATTTGAATTTCTTGTGTGTGATTTATACTTAATATATTTAAAGATGTTAATTATTGTGTTTAATTTTTATATTTGGTAATGTGGTAAGAGTATTATTTAATGTAAATCATAGATTATAATATCACTATATCTTCTGGTTGTCACTAGTACAAATAGCTCTTAATACGATTGTCCTGAAATAAATGAAAAGGATCGTCGTCAGTAGATAGCCTCTAGAATAAGTAATAGGGTTTCCAGTCAGATACCGGCTCTAGAGGAATAGTTACCACACAAGCACGAGATATAAATTAGAGTAACCATATGAGAGGTAATATTATAAGTAAATAGATTGAAATATATAAAAGAGGTGGTTTTCCCATACCTGTAGCGTGATTAACATAATTCACACTAAATAAATAATTAAAAGGAGTTTAATACTGAAAATATATTAAAGTTAGTAATAGAATATAAAAAATTATATAATGTAAATTGCATTAAAATTTATTTAATCAATATTGCGTTGTTTAATTGGATGTCGGTAGTAGGTAGATTCCATTCCGGGACTCACGGGTCGCTTTTACCCCACCCTGACTTTTTACCCCTAGGCTCTTTTCCCCACCCTAAAATTTGGTCAAACCGGATATTTTTTTTTGAGCCCAAATTTTTTACCTGCCGTTGACCTTTTTTTTCCCTCGACCTTTTTTACATTGACCTTTTTGACCCCTTTGGTCTTCCCTGGGTCAATTTTGGCCCACGGTATTTTTTGGGCAACCCTAATTTTTTGGCAACCCTAATTTTTTTTGGCAACCGCTAATTTTTGGCATTAACCGCATTCGAAGAAGGGGTGCGCCAAACGGTTGCGGTAGCAACCGTTGTAACGTACCCCACTCTAATTTTTCGACCAACCTTTGTCTTCCATGGGTCATTTTTTGGCCACGGTATTTTTGGCCACCCTTTAGGGGCTTAGCCCTATTTTTGACGTCTTTTTACCTTTTTTGTCCTTGACTTTTTTCCAAAGCTTGCCAGATACCATGGGTCAATTTTTGACCCACGGTATTTTTTGGCCTTCCTTTAGGGGGCTTTAGCCCTTTTTTGATGCTTTAACCTTGTTTTGGACCATGATATTTGGCTTAGACCTTGCAGAATACCACCTGGGTCAATTTTGGCCCCACAGCTAATTTTTTACCCATCGGTTCGCACCCGTCACAATATTTTCGTTCCTAACTTGAACGTATGTATGGATCTAACCTAACTTGAACCCTAACAACACACACACATAAAACACACACACCACACACAACACACAGCACTTAACACACACTATGACACTTATACACCATTCACTATGACACTTATACAGACATTCACTATCATATGACACTTACTTTACCCATAGACACTTACATTTCCACTTACACCCACACTTAACACTTATACACACATTCACTGTGACACTTATTCCTATAACACTTACATTTTCCCATAGAACACTTAACATTTACACTCTTATCCATCACGTCAAACACATGTGATCTTGCCACCTTTGGTCGTCGCATGGGTTAATTTTGACTCACGGTCATTTTTTGTGCCTTACCTTTAGGGAACTTAGCCCTTTTTTGATGTCCTTACCTTTTTTGTCCTTGACCCATGATATTTCGGCCTTGACCCTGCCAGATACCATGGGTCAATTTTGACCCACGCTAAATTCTGATGGCTTTGATGGTTCCAATCACCGTTAAGAAGTATCTAGGGATGTTTCTATTAGTGTTCTATGAGTATTTAGATGAGTGCAAGGTGAGTGCCAGTGAGTGCCCAAGTGAGTGCCAACTGAATGCCAATGAGTGCCAAGTGAGTGCCACGTAGTGCCAATGAGTGACACATAGTGCCAAGTGAGTGCCCATAGTGCCTAACTGATGACTTTTTCCAAGCCTTTTCTAGCCTGCCCTGAGCCTAGAATAGCCCTAATATGAGTATCTACCCTAGGTTATAAGGTATGAGGAATCGATTGGTGTATATTACAACCTGCTAGGATGCTTCTTACTATGAGTTAGTCTTTTTCTAACACTTATATATATATATATATATATATATATATATATATATATATATATTATATATATTTATATATATATATATATATACTATATATTATTATATATTTATTGCACACACACCTAACACTACATATGACCTTATACACACATTCACTATGACACTTATACACACTATGACACTTATAAGCGCTTACACGCTCCATAGACACTTACATTAAACCAAATACACTTACACTCACACCCGCACACAGATACACTTAGTTTAACACTCACAACACTTGAATATTTTGAATGCCTCAACTTTGATGCCTCAAACTTTGATGCTTCAGCATTAATGCCTCAACTTTGATGCCTCAACTTTGAAGGTTTATCTTTAATGACTCATCTTTGATGACGTCATCTTTGATACCATGCTATATTGATGATTCATCTTTGATGAAATCATCTTTGATGGCTCAATCTCTACCCTACATCCAAGAACAGAGTTAATATTAATGTCTTCCCCTAGATCATAAGCTAACTACACCAGGGCGGCAGCGGTGCGCTCGCGTGAAGGCTGAACCAACCCTCGACCCGCCGGTGCGACCACGCCGCCGTCCCGCCCTCCGCGCGCGCCTGCAGGCGCGATACTCGCGTTCCCGTGCACCGCAGGCGCAAATGCCCGCACGAATGAAAAATATATATATATATATATATTTATATATCTATATATATATATATATATATATAATATATATATTATATATCAAAAATATATATATAATATATATAATATATATATAATATTATATATTTATATATATAATATATATATATATATATACTACCGAGTCATCTCATTATACCTTTATACACAAACATTTCAAAAGAATTTCTTTTCAATATACTAGAAGTCATTCATTTTTATTTCATACTTAAACATTTTTTTATTAAAACATTTTTACGAAAACTGTAAATCATTACAGACATCTTTTATATTTTTTTACATTTTTTTTTAATAACTTTTTTACATTTATAATTTTTTAAAAATTGTAATGTAAGAGAAAAAACGCAGAGTGTCTGATATATAAACATTTTACTACAATTGTACGAAATTTTATTAAAAACATCTACTTACATACTTAAAGCAGTAAACAGTAATCAATTAGAGGTGTTTTACTCAACAACCTAGGGGGGATTAGTAACTGCTTTTTGTTTTACTGTTTTTACTGCTTTAAACTCAGTTTTTACTCGCTTTAACTCATGTTTACTGGCTTTAACCTTATATGTTTTTACTGCTTTAACTCAAACATATTTATTATGTTTTTACTATAAACGCAGTAAATCAGTAAATCAATAGAGGTTTACATAGCAACAAGGGGGGATAAGTATGCCTTTTGTTTTACTGTTTTCTGCTTTAACTCATGTTTTACTGCTTTACTCATGTTTTACTGCTTTTTAACTATATGTTTTACTGCTTTAACTCCACATATTTATTAACATTACATACCTTAAAGCAGTAATACAGTAAATCAATAGAGATGTTACCTAAGCAACAGGGGATTAGTATGCCTTTTTGTTTTACTGTTTTACTGCTTTACTCATGTTTTACTGCTTTAACTCATGTTTTTACTTGCTTTAAATCACAATGTTTTACTACTTTAACTATATTTTATTAACATTATGGTTTTTTTATTTTTGTTTAATACTTTTTATTTTATTATTTTTTATTTTTTATTAATTTTATTTTATATTATTTTTATTATTTTTATATCTTAGTGTTATTTACTTCCCTTGCCTAATTGTTTATTATTACTTTAGAACACACACACAACCAACACACACAACAACCTACAAAACACACACTACACACACACAACACACGCACACTCACTTACATACCCACACACGTATGAAATTTTATTAAAAACTTTTTATGTTTCTAATTACAACACGTACATTTATATAACTCATTCAAATATAACTAATATTATTTCAAAGTTTCTTAAAGTTCATCAGTTCGAAGAGTAAGTTTTGACAAAGAATTTATTATTAACTGTTAATACTTTTGTTTATAAATTTTATAACTATCAAGGTTTAAAAATACTTTTTACTAAAATTTTATGAAATTTTAATTAACAAACATATATTTTAACAACGTATACCCTTAAAGCAATAAATTTCAGTAAACTCAGTAAAGGCAAGCCTAGCACACCTCTACACCAAGCTATGCACGTTTTGTTCTATTGCCTTACTGCTTTACATCATCTTTAGCTATGTAATAAAGTATAAAATAACAAAATAGTTCTTCTCTGCTATATAACATGGTTTTTATTAAAATCATTCTAAGTTTTTTTATTTAAAAATCAATTTAATTTACATTAATATTATTCGCTCGATGTTAAATAAAAATATTTCAAAAGTTTTTTACAATAATTCGGATTTTTCTTCTTATTATTATTATTATTATCTACTGTCATTGACAATCCATCACGAAAAAACACAACAACCCGCACTCCTTACAGATACAAAACTGACCTCTCTCTGTAAAATGTGTGGAAATAATACTTTAAGTCTAAATTTAGGATAATCCTTTTTGTAGCGCGGGGCGATTTAGGCCTAATTCCGGGTCAAAATATATTTCAAACTGGACCTTTTTTCTGTAAAATGTGGGTAGCAATAACTCCGTTAGGCTAAATTTAGGTATAAACTTTAGGATAAACATTTTTGTATCCAGGCTGATTTAAGCTAATACTAGGTCAAAAGGTACTCCAGTATAGACAAGAATCATTGTTATTATAAATATATTTCAAACTGAAACATGCTGGATCGGTAAGATCTTTAAGAGATAAGAAGGAAATGTTTTCCTTACTTGTGATTGGAACGGAGTAATCCTTATCTCTATATGACTCCGCATGTGATTGGGGTCGAGAATTCATTTTTATCGCTTTTAGGTATGAAAAAACATGTTTTTTTCATATCCTGAACCTGGGGTTCGTTTATTTTAAACTCTTAACATACATGTAAATATTTATTTAAGGAAGTAAAAATAAGGATAATAAAAACTTTACTATATAATTAGAAATTTAATAATCATTTATCTTACAATAATTTATATATATATATATATTATCTATATATATATATATTATATATATATATATATATATATATATATATATATATATATATATATATATATATATATATTAATATATATCAATATATGTGTTACCTAACACCTAGGGGGTTAGTATGCTTTTGTTTTTTGCTGTTTTACTGCTTTAACTCATGTTTTAACTCTTAACTTATATGTTTACTGCTTTACTCCCATATTTTATTAACATTACCTACCTTAAAGCAGTAAATCAGTAAATCAATAGAGATGTTACCTAGCACCAGGGGATTAGAATGCTTTTGTTTTACTGTTTTACCGCTTTAACATATGTTTTACTGCTTTAACTCAATGTTTTACTGCTTTAAACTCACATGTTTTACTACTTTACTCATATATTTATTACATTAATGTTTTTTTTATTTTGTTTATACTTTTTATTTATTTATTTTTATTTTTATTTTTTATTTTATATTATTTTTATTATTTTTATTTATACTATCGTGTTATTACTTCATGCTATTTGTTATTTAATCATTTAGAACACATCCACCACACACCACCACACCACACACACTTACACACAATAACGTATAATTTTATAAACTTTTCATGTTTTAATTAACACGTACATTTATATTACTCATTCAACTATAACTAAAATTATTTCATAGTTTCTTAAAACTTCTATATAAATCAATCATTATCTTTGAACAAAGGAATTTATTATTTGTTAATCTTTTTTTGTTTTTTCTAAATTTTTATAACTATAGTTTAAAATCTTTATCTCCTTAAAATTTTAATGAATTTTATTAAAACATATATTTTACGGTACCTTAAAGGGCATAATCAGCTAAATCAAGTAAGGCAAGCCCTAGCCCTCTCTACAACCAAGCTATGCAGTTTTTTTGTTCTATTGACTTACTGCCTTACATCATCTTAGCTATGTAATAATCATAAAAATAACAAAATAAGTTCTTCTCCGCTAACATAACATGTAATTTTATTAAAATCATCTCTATAGTTTTTTTTTTAAAAATAACAATATTCACTTACATTTATATATTCGCTCGATGTTAACTGAAATTTTCAAAGTTTTTTAAATAATTTCGGATTTTCTTTATTATTATTATTATTATCCTATGTCTTGAAAATCCATCACGAGAAAACACACCAACGCCCACTCCTTACAGATACGAAACTGACCTCTCTCTGTAAAAATGTGTTGAAATAACTACTTTAGGCCTAAATTTAGGATAATCCTTTTTGTACCCCGGGGCGATTTAGGCCTAATTCCCGGTCAAATATATTTCAAACTGACCTTTTTCTGTAAAATGGTGGTAGAATAACTACGTTCGGTCTAAATTTAGGTAGTAAATTTAGGATAAAACCTTTTTTGTATCCCAGGCTGATTATTAAGCCTAATACTAGGTCAAAAAGGTAATTCCAGTATAGACAAGAATTATTATTTTCATAAATATATTTCAAACTTGAAAACATGCTGGTCGGTCAGATCCTTTAAGCAGGTAAGAAGGAAATTTTTTCCTTACTTGTGATTGGGACGGGAGTAATCCTTAATCTCTATATGACTCGTATGGTGATTGTCGAGATTATTTTTCGCTTTTAGGTTGAAAAAACATGTCTTTTCAATATCCTGAACCTTAACTGTGATTGGATGAAAAATTATATTTGAGGATGCGTGTTTTAGGCCCGAAACTCATTTTAAAATCATACTCGTTTTTGGCTGTTAAGCGGTGCACAAGTTCTCTGATTTGTAATAACCAGTGCTCCTATTTTCACTAAGTGTTATATCCTGATTCACCTTAACAGGTATACCTCAATAGAAGACATTGTCCAGTGGGAAATCAAGATCCCAGGAAGTAG
>JABUQX010129836.1:5000-12500 GCA_015478945.1 Trachelipus rathkii
CTTTAATTAAATCTTTTTTTTAGATATAGTTATACATTAGATATACGAATAATTTAGCCACTAAAAAACGAATATCAAATGAGTTATTTTTTATTAATATAATTTTTTTCACTGGTTTTTCAAAGAACCGTCAGTTAGGAGGTTGCATTTTTTAATGGAAACTATTATATTTGATTTTAATTTCTAGATTTTTTGAATAATTAATGATCTTATATATATATATATATATTATATATATATATATTATTATATCTATTATATATATATATATATTATATTATTATATATTATATATATACTATATATACGAAACTTCATATGCAGTCTCCTTCTCTCTCTCTCGTCATCTCATCTCATCTCTCTCTCTCTCTATATATATATATATATATATATATATATATATATATATATATATATATATATATATATATATATATATATATATATATATTATATAATATAATTATATATTAAAATAATATATATATAATATATATATTATAATATATATATTATATATATATATATTTAATATACTATATATATATATATCATTTATATATAATAAATATATAAAAATATATATATATAAAATTAATTATTTATATTATAATTAATTTTATTATAATAAATTATATTTAAAATTAATATATATATTATAGTTTTATATTAAACCACTTAAAGCCGATAATTTAAATTATTGTACATTCGCAATGCATTCCAAATATAAAGTATATAATTAAAAGATTTACTATTTTAAATT
This sequence comes from Trachelipus rathkii, assembly GCA_015478945.1. Classification (NCBI taxonomy): domain Eukaryota; kingdom Metazoa; phylum Arthropoda; class Malacostraca; order Isopoda; family Trachelipodidae; genus Trachelipus; species Trachelipus rathkii. The sequence goes on from JABUQX010129836.1 coordinate 5,764, forward strand.
CGCGAACTATTGTTAATATAAATAAGACTGAGACACTTTAATATAATCATATATATATATTATATGATCATATATAATATATATATATTATATATATATAATATTAATATATATATTAGTTGAGATTAATCACGGATATCCGCATTCCGCAGAATGTCAATAAATTCACTCGTGACATCTACTATAATTAATAATATATATATAATAATATATATATTATATATATTATATATATATAAATATATTATATATAATATATATTTATACTCTAATATATATCCAGTTCTATTATAGATGGAATATAGTAAAATAAACCACACTTATAGCTAGATATTTATTTATTGTGAGTTATACATTATCGAGCCATATGCATTCCAAAAACTTATATATACAATTATTTAATTCGGATAACTTGTTAAAATAAGACCGCACTTTAATATATATTACTATATATAAATTTATATATATATATATATAATATATATTATATAAACAAAAACTTATTATAAATAATATATTTATTAATTCGGAACTTGTTAAAATAAGACCCACAGAGACAACTTTATTTATATAATAATAATAACTATATATATAATATTAATAAATTAATATATATATATACTATTATATATGTATTATATATATATAAATATCATATATAATATATATATATATATTAATTATTAATATAATTAATATATTAAATATATATATAATATATTATATTTTTAACTTGTTAAGCGATAATTTATAATTTATTTGTACATTCGCTCAAAATGCACCAAGAAAAACTATATATATAATTTAAAAAATTATTTATATTTAATTATCGAACTTGTAAAATATAAGAATCACATTATACGACACTATTAATATATATCTATATGATTATATATATATTTATACAGTTGTTACATCAAATTCACATATATCTATATATACTTATATATATTATCATAATATATATATATATAATTAAAGTTAATATAATATATTAATATATATATATATATTATAATATAAAGTATATATATATATATAAATATATATATACTATATATATAATAATCTCAACATAAACTATTAAATAATTTATTTTAAATTTGAGAACTTGTTAAATAATATATAGAACCGATACTTTATAATATAAATATATTTATTAATATAATATAATAATATATATATATATATATAATATATATTATAATTAATATTATATATATATAATATATTATATATATTAATATAATATATTAATTAATATATATTATATATACTTAATATATGTATTATATATTATATATTTGTTATAATGAGTTATAAATATTATATATATATCTATATAATATATATATATATATATATATATATATATATATATATATAATATATTATATAATTATATATATATATATAATCATAATATATTAATATATCTATATTATATATATATTTATGATTATAAATTATATATATTTTAATATATAATACTATTATTAACAGCTTGTCACAAACATATAGTATATATATTAATATAAATTTATATATATATTAATATATATACTATATATATATATATTATATTATAAGTATAGTGAAGCTTAACTAATATTCACTAATGTGAATCTTGATATAGTATACTAGACTAACTTATTTTATTTACTATACACTGTATGAGTAAAATCAACTTGGTGACTATTGAGAATGAAGTCATAAGACGGTGAACCCTCCATTCTATTTTATACCTTACATTGAGAAGATAATCATGATTGGGCCGGTTGTCTAGACATCACTCCATAACATCCTCTTTGGGCGGTTTGAGGGCTTTACATCGAATCAATCCCATCCAGGATAAATCAAGATAATAATAAAATAATTTATATAATACTAAGAATATAATCAAGTCAGTTAAATTTATATCACTTCGGATTATATCTGAAATAATTAATATATTATGGGTATACCTTAATTATTTTATGAGAGAAAAATATGAAAGACATAATATAACACAGCTATTAGTTTTTCGGATGTAATACCGATAAAGGTTTATATGCATAATCTATCTTCACCTTAAAATAGATTAAAACTACTTCATACATTAAATTAATATTTTATTACCTTAAATAAATTTCAGCTATACCAAATAACAAGTAATATTTATATAAAACTGTTTTAATAGTTAGTTAAATTCCAAAAGGTTTATATAATGTCTAAATTAAGAAATTATTAATGCGTATCTTTCTATCGATGTAATTAAGTGATCGACCCTGTAAAATTATACTGAACCTCTAATAGATACTCTCCTAATTAACTTCGTGAGTTATAATAAGGAGCCGAAATATAATTTTGCATAAAATTACCTTCTTAAAAGAAGAATAAGTTAATATTTTTGTTAATATAAATAGAAAAGATAAGTATAAGTATATCATATCAGGAACATTATATACTATTACCGTAATCCGAAAAGGTCAGCAGGGCTACGCTTAACCATGTAAGTTTAATTAACTTAAGGTTTCCTAATCAAATATTATCAGGGCTTAGATAGATAGGTAATTTTAAAGTGAGATGGTTATACTAGGTAGAAGGTCATTAATGAAATTAAATAAATTACTTTGTAATCCCCTCCAATTTTATTAACATTTTTTATCACTCAAATTAAAAATAACTATTCCCAATTAGATGACCTGTAAATCCGAAAGGATCTGACGAGATAGCACATATCTCATTAAGCTCTTTAATTAACTATAGAGAGGCTCCTATAAAAGCGGCTCGAGAGAATACACGAGAATGAATTTCAATAGATGATTGTTTCTTGTGTTGAGAGATAGATATCTCTCTACTATTTAAGAAGAAGCATATAAGAAGAGACCAAGCAAAAATTGTATTACTGTAACAATGATGTATGTCTCGTTATATCTAAAAATAACATTCTATGACCATTATGATAGATCCGTTAATCGACGATTATTAAAATCTTAATTAATAAAAATTAACTAATCAACGCTCATTCTACTAAAATCAGCGTGTGAGATTACAACCACTAATATTTTAAGTTTACACACTCATCCATGAGAACCTTAACATAAGTGAAGTAATCCCTGAATTTTAAGACACTCGATTATTCTTAGACACTAAAATTCTGCAAATTTGTGAGGAAGAAATAAGAGCGGAGAAAGGAAGACCAGACCTATGCGCACAAAAAGATCACCGTCTACCCATTGATACTAAAAACCTCTTCGCGTCCCTTCTCGTCACAATGTGTGTAATTGTGTTTTCGTCCGTCAAATGTTACCCAATCTTCTCATCTACAGAACGTTCTTCTCTCTCCTGATAACCTCTCTGCATACATAATAGCCACTACCTGTTAACTCAAGTATTATCATCATATCTTGCACTTTAGCATTATCTCCTATTCTGTTATTCTCATATCGTACGTGTCTCTTTTTTTATTTTCAGAGGATTTACTTTCCAGAGATACTCGTCTCTGAGAATCGAGATTATATGTGTTAACATATGTCAAACATTTACACACATTGCTAGGAACCAATATATATCAAATAATCCATTAGATGAAAATTCCAAATATATTATAAAAAACATTTTTAAAAATTCATGGGATGAAAATAGAGAAAAAATAATCGTTTCTAGTATAGTTAAATTGAAACCAGATCTATTTTTCATGTCTTATCACAAATTCTTATGGAACATAGAATATTACGGGGACTTACAAGAATAATTTCATCAATATTCCTTACCATATAGGATGTATCACCAAGATCAATTCTCAGGTTAATTACAATAAGCGGACTACATTTCATGTCATTATATATAATACACATTTCATTAGTACAGAATCATAATATTTTATACCCTATTTTATGAGAATGAGTATGACGAGAACATTCTATGCGATTTTGTAATTGTGCTTCTCGCCAGCGAATTATCGTACCAGGAGCATCTCAGGCATATATGAAGTGGAACAATCATTTGCTCATGTTCTTATAACCTAATTCTTTGACATTGTATAATCGAACTTGAGATGCAGGTTGCAAGGGCGCGAAGATGATCGTAGTGCCAAAAAATGAGTGCCAATGGTGCCAATGAGTGCCAAGGTGAGTGCCAAGGAGTGCGTCTACATGTAAGTAATATGTCGCGCGTCACAGCTGAAGCTGATCCTAGATTCAATCCGACTGAGAGATCATTGTCCAGGTAAAAAACCTACAGAGTCACGAGTGCTGTGTATATCTCTCAGTCTTCTATAGTCACCATTCACGTGAGCAGTACTGAGTGTAGATGGAGAATCATCTTAATAGTAATATCGGTTACTCTAGGACCACTCACTAGGCCTTTTATACACGTAGAGTGAATGAAGTTCGAAGATAGTGCTCGAGAATATATTTGTGCTATGTGGGATTACTAAATATGATTTCACTAGATAGCTAGCGGATTTATGGTACTCAACCGGTCCAGTAGCGTGAGCGGGCATACTGAGAGCGAAATAAATGTAACTACCTGACGGCCACGCTGCGAGGCGTAGTGAAAAATACAGCTAGGCAGGGACGACCCTGCTGAGGGGACCAGGATCCAAGTTAAGAACATTAAAAAGGGCTTGATGTACCCCTAAAGACGACTCAATTAAAGATTACCGAGTGGGACAGAATGAAATTGCACCGGGCTGATAAAAAAATTAGGATGAGGGCGTAAAATAGGGGGAGTAAATACGTACAACGGTTAGCTAACTAATAAACGGTGGCGCTACCCTTTCTTCGAAGGGTTGAATTAAACAATTAGGTGAGTTTGACCAAAAATTAGGGGTGCCAGAACAATTAGGTGCTAAAATAAAGGTCAAGTCATCAAGGTCAAAGATAACCAAAAGTCAGGCCTAAAAAAAAGGTTCTAAAAGCCCTATAAAAAGTCATTAAAAAAGAGTAATTAAAATTTAAGGTAAATCAAAAAGTTTACTCAGGATAGTGTTATCCTGATGGCTTGATGGTCAAAATGACCTAACACGTGCTCAGGATATATGGCTCATACTCTATATCATACTATATATATAGGCTATAAATACTACTAATTATATATTATATACTAATAAATAAAATAAAGACTTTAGATATATATATATAATGTTAATAATAATAAGTAATTTAATATTAAAATAAATAATTATAAATAAAACAAAATTATTGGTCTCTGTTTTTTGTATTTATATTTGAAATTAAAACGTTTTTTTTCATTTTTTAAATTAACGTAAACTGAGTTTTTTTTAATTCCCTAGAACCCTAGTTATGATGATATAATTACATAATCATGAATGTTACGAAATTAATTACAAGTATTAGGATTAATTATCATATATATGACTACGCATTGCTATTTAATTTATATAACCTAATGCTAAGAATAAATATTTTAAACAATACTACGAATAACGACTATATATAATAATAATAATACAATAATTTAAATAATTAAATAATGTGCATCTATTCGATAGATACAAATATATAATCAATATATTATATATAGTAATAATACAATATTAATAATATTAAATAATGAATTCAAAATAAGAATCTCATATATTAAATTAAATATTAATATAATATTTATTAAAATATAATAAATAATATAAATTAATAATAATAATAGATAAGTATTAATAATAATTAATAATATAATAATTAAATTAATAAATAATAATAATAAAATATAATAATAATAATAATAATATAATAATAATAATTACTAATTAAAATAATAATAATAATAATAATAATAATAATATAATAATAATAATAATAATAATAATAATAATAATAATAATAAATAGTAATAATAATAATAATATAATATAATAGACTAATAAATAATATGGGTTAGGAAAATGTTTAAAAGACGTTTCTTGTTCAGTACAAATAAGTCTAACGATTTATTAAGGCTGTAAAGATGATTTATATATATATATAAGATATAGGAATATAGGCCCATGAATTAATTAAGTATATTATAATTTATTAAACGGTGGTATATTATTATATATATAGTTGAATGGTGAATTGGAGGTATAATGATTAAACATAGGGCGTCGCGAGCTTTCCTCAAGCTTATAGAGGGGGGCAGCTTAAAATTTTATATAGCTTTTATATATATATATATCTATACTATATATATATATATTATATATATTATAATATATATATATATATATATAATATATAATATATATATATAAATATATTTATATTATATAATATTAGTTATATATATATATATATAATTATTATATATGATTATATATAATATATATATAATATTAATATATATATATAATATTATATATATATATATATATATTATATATATTAATATCTATATATATCATTTATATATATATATTATATTATTATATATAATATTTATATATATAAATATATTATATTATAAAAGTAGAAAGTAAGTTCAATTAAAAATACTAGAAACATTTCTATGGATGAATTTAATGAGTGAATATCAAAAAAAACTTATTTTTAGTTAAACATAGAAATATAAAATTATACAAAATGCATGATGGGGTATAAAATTACATACTTTACAGAGCTAGTTGCGAATTGATTATATGATTAATAAAATAATTTTCCTTGAGTCAAGCATAAATTTTCTCTTCTTTACAGGCATATATTTCAATCATTACGTGATCAAGATGGAAATCCATACTCACCTATGAAACTAATTCA
>JABUQX010129836.1:17500-20000 GCA_015478945.1 Trachelipus rathkii
ATATATACTATATATAATAATATTTATATATATAATATATATATTTATATTATTCGGCTTAATTTACTTTTCGCACAAAAAATAACACTAAGTCCACCTCGATATTTATGGAATACTGATACATTGATATGTAAATTCAAATCGATTAGTTGTAAATCGATTATTGTAATAGATATGATAAATACAAAAAATCGATCAGTATTGGTTCAAACTTTGTATTCGTCGGTTGTTAAGTGGAGTTGTCAGCGTAAAGTTTTAGAAATGAATGTAAGTGATTTGTTTGATATATGCCAAAACGATTTTTAGTTTCCTAGTATTATCATACAAAGATGAACTTTGCATTAAGTTTTATTTTGTACAAGATGTAAAGTAGCAAAAGTATCAATGTACGTTGATTTTAGTGAAAAAACAGTTTTAGACTGGTTTAACTTTTTCTGTGAGGTATATATATATATATTATATATTATATATATCATATATATAATATAATATATATATATATATATATATATTATATATATATAGTATATATATATATATTATAACTTTATATATATATATATATATATAACACATCTATTATATAACTATATATATATATATAGTCTTGTTCTAGTTTGAAATCAGTTAATTTTATTTCAAAAAATTTTTCTAAGTTCAAAAACATTTCTAAGTTCAGAAAAGTTAAGTTTAGTTAAGTTTTTTTAAGAAAAATTCTTTAGTTTTTAGAATCCAGAAGCTTGCCACTTAAAGATTTTTTTAAAAAAAAACTTAGACTTAACTTTTCTGAACTTAAAATTTTTTTGAACGTAGAAAATTTTTTCAAAAATATGAACTGATTCAAATATAGAACTTTCCCATATATATTATATAATACTATATATATATGATATTATATATATATATAATATATAATATATATATATATTATATATATTATATATATAGTATATATATAATATATATTATATTATCTTTCGCGCAGCTACTAAACAGTCTATCAGTAAAAGTTAGGGCTAGTTTTACGGCACAGTGTCAGTAAAGTTTAAGGTACTTTTACGGCACAGTGAGTCCGAGCCTAAATATGGAGTATTTACCGCTTTTTAGGGGGGCTGCGAGCCAAATGGGGACGGAGGGGGGGACGTTTCATACCCGGAGGGGATGGTCGGAGAACCCCCTGCGTCACCCAAAGACACCAAAGAGCGGGGGTTCCAGAGACCCTCCCGGAGGTGGGATTTGTCCGCCCCGTAGTCAACCTAAGGCCCAGAGACCCGACTCCTGACATCCGGGGCGGACACCTCGTGGGTTCGTTAGTGATATACCCTAAAAAACAATAAATCCCAAAATGAGTACTTTTGGGATATTTATTCGCAACAATCTATTCGTACCCTATAAATCTCAAAACCATTTGGGACATTTTAATTACTATATATATATTATATATATATATATATATATATATATTATATAACTATATATATATATATATAATATACTATATATATATATATTTATATATTATAGTATTATCTATATATATATATATATATATATATATTAATATATATATATATATATATATTATATATATATATAACAATATATATATTTTTTTTATATATATAAAAATATATATAATATATATATATATTTACTATGTTAGATATTACCAAATATCGATTTTATGTATCGATATAACAAAGTATCGATTTTCGATTTAATCGAACCCAACAAATATCAAAAATGAACTCTAAAAAAATTAGTGCTGCCGAAAAGTAAAATTTTACCTATTATTCAAAAGTAGGCGAGGTCTAATTAAGAAGTCTTGGATATAGAGAGAATTAACGATACTACCAATTTTAACTAAACTTTAAAAGAGTATAGAAAAATTACACCAACTGACCTTCCTTTTCATATATTATAGCTTGTTCCCTTTGGTACGTAGGAAATGAAGTCATATGATGTAGGGCTGTACTCTAAAACTCTCTGCATCGCAAGAAAGAGTGGTGTTACTTTTGAGAAGAGAGTAAACACTTCTAGGGGGGCAGCGGCCCCCCTGCCGCCCCTGACGTAGTCCATGAGTGATAATATTAAAAATAACAACTCCTCCTTGTTAAGTATACACATAGTAAATCTGTGTATACTTAACAAATCTTATCATAACCTGAACTAGGACCTAACCTATATGGGTCGTAGATGCCGTAGGCCTAAGCCTAACATAGATGGATATACGTTGCAACCTAAATAGATGGTTTGACTGCCGTTAAATTATAGAGATATATATATATATATATATATATATATATATATATATATATATATATATATATATATATATATATATATATATATATATATATATATATATATATATATATATATATAGGCTAATATGAACCTTTCGTCTGACCTTTGATATTCCATATATCGATATATCGAGTCATGGATATATCGATATAATTATAAAACAATATAAGAAACAGTTGTTGTTTAGAAGCCG
>JABUQX010129837.1:0-16998 GCA_015478945.1 Trachelipus rathkii
CTCCTTTTTATCTGAAATATATACTATTATATACTATAATATATATATATATATATACATATATATATATATATATATATATATTATATATATATATATATATATATATAATGTATAAGAAGGAGCCTAGCTTTAGAAATAGATCTGATAGATGTTTTAAGACCTGTTAGGGGCCCATAGACACCCACCCTGACTAGGACCCTCAGACATGTCGATGGATGGTGGTAAGGGCTGAGCCTATATATATATATATATATATAATATATATATATATATATATATATATATTATATATATATATATATAATATATATATATATATATATTATATATATATATATATATATAATATATATATAATATATATATATATATATATATATATAATATATATTATATATATATAGTAATATATAATATTATATATATTATAATATAATGTATATATTATATATATATATTATATATATATATATATATATATAATATATTATATATTTATATATATCAATATTAATATATATACTATATATATACTTTTCGTTTCGGTACAGGTGCACTTTCCATGTCTGTAAGTAATGACACCTCGATTGGTTACACGAATTTGTTTTTTAAAGTAAAACTTAGGTCCCAAACTATCTTTATTCAGATGTAATACCAAATTATGGACTGCGAAATCAAACGTGACTTTTAAACAAAATTCTCCAGTGAATTAAGCCATATACCACGTTTCTTCTAACATAATTTTATAACATGCTTTGTTTTTTCAGGTTGAGATATAATAAAGTCACTTATTATATGTTTAGTAAGGAAAACATTTCACGAAAAAACACGTTTTCTGACCCTAAGGACTTAAAGCAGTTGGGTTAATAGCCCCCCCTGCCATGGGTCCATGCCACCTCTTTCTCCGACCCATGCTTTACTGCTTTATAGCTTTACGTACTCGTTTGTGCACCATTTTATGAAATACAGTAAATAAATAAAATCTTATTACCTAACAGGTCAGGATCTGGAACGCAGAAGTAAAAGAAGACTATCGATTTACTTTAAGTGTATGTTGACATCAAAACATTAAGCTAGAATGGATATAGAGTTCGTCAAACAGTTGTTGTAGCGGTAGTAGTAATAGTAGTAGTATAGTAGTAGAGTGTAGTAGTAGTAGTAGTAGTAGTAGTAGTAGTAGTAGTAGTAGCAGGAGTAGTAGTAGCAGTGGTTGTAGTAGTAGCAGTAATAGTAGTAGTAGCAGTAATAGTAGTAATGTCAGTAGCAGTAATAGTAGTAACGGCAGTAGTAAGTAGTAGTAGCTAGTAGTAGTAAGTAAGTCATATAGTAGTAGTAGTGAGGGAGTAGTCAGTAGTAGTAGTAGTAGTAGAGTAGTAGTAGAAAACAAGAGTGATTTTTATTACTATTAAATATATCACCCAATCTATTCGAAACTATACATTTTATCTTTTCACTAAGCTTTAAACACGGAATTAAATTGTAACATTTAATAATAATAATAAAAGTTCTTCACTGCACAACTTCGAACCACTGAAACTAGATTAAAACTAATCTTAATTTGTATCAGTGAATGACATCCCCGACTGTGATTAATCCATTAAGCCCAATCACAGTGAAGGATTGTTTGATAAGAGTTATAAGTACAAAGGTCCCAAAACATAGATAACTGAAGAAGAAGATGAGTCTTCGGATGCTCTGGTTCTGGAGCCTGAGTCGGAGCTGGACTGAAAGCCTGGCTCTAGACGCGAAACTGGCGCAATATTACTACGCAGACGCTGAAATATATAAATTTTGGTTACGCTATGAGTCATAAATTTTTATGTTTTGCGACGAAACATTTCAATAAAAACATATTTTTACTGACCCTAAAGCAGTAAAGCAGTGTCGCCAGCTGCACTGAAGGGCCATCCCATGCCTCAGGAAAGACGCTGAGGGTCCTGGAACATCGTTCCGCTTCACCTCCACTTCCATCATTGCTACTACTGGTTTGGTCATGGGGAAAGGATGAATGTTAGTCGGTTGTTAAGCGGATGTATAGTAGTGAGTGTGTTGGGAACCGACCGGCTGGAGACCGAAGAAAAAGCTGGATTGAGTCAGTAAAGGATGTCTGCAGGAGAGAAATGTGGAGTTTGGCAGGCGAGGCGAGCAAGAAGGTGCCATGGATTGAAGAAATGGCGGTCGGTTTTGTGAGGGGGTATAGTTGTAGCCCACCTGGGCCAGGGGATGAACCCTACACTTGACGATTTACCATAGTGAGGATCCGTCGCGGTCCCGTGAAGCTCTAGGGTGGATTTTCTGACTGCGATAGTTCTTACCTAATTAATGGTACACAGGGGGCGGTAAGGCTGGGCTTTACTTTCGACTTTTGTCATATTCTTCTTCTACTGCTTTTCTTTCCGATGCATGTACGCACCTTACTCCAGTCTTGGGAAAAAGGTAGATGAATAAGAAGCAGAAGATATATATATATAATATTATATATATATATATATATATATATATATATATATATACTATAATTATAATATATATTATATATATATATATATATATAATATAGTGAGTGTCGGTTTTCCGATCTACCAACCTTTTCGATATGAAGGAATAGAGCTATCGCTTCAAACTTGGAATATGTTCTATGTATGTATTAAGCTCGATACACGCGAAATTTCAAGTCGCTAGGATGTATATAGGGGGTACCTCCCCCCGAGAGTGAACGCCAAATAATGGGTTACGCCGTTGTTGCAGCTTCCGAGCGCATGAGATTAGGCCTAAATTGAGTTCGGGCCCATCGCCCAGGTGTTCAAAGCACGCGCGCGCGTGCGCGCACACACACATTATTATTATTATTATTATTATTATTATTATTATTTATTATTAATTCATATTATTATTATTAATAATTATTCATTATTATTATTTATTATATTATTATATATTTTACGAAGAATCGATTCCCGAAGGGAATCTATTCTGAGTCGAAAAACGATTGCTGTAAGGAATCGTTTTTTTTACGCACTCCGACTCCGACTCCGACTCCGGCTCCGACTCCGATTCCGGCTCCGACTCTGTGTCGACATGACTAATCGATTCTAGAAGGGAATCGTTTATGAATCGAAAATCGATTCCTGACGGGAATCGATCTTTTAGGCTCCGGCTCCGGCTCAGCCTCTGAGTCCGATATATATCTACATGGGTTAGAGTAATCGTATCGGGCTAAAATTTGGAGGGGGGTTATATGGTGACGTATCCTCGTCGCCCCACCCCCCTTAAAATATCGAAGTGTTCGTAGAAGGCTGAAATTTGGAGAGAGGATTCAGAGATGAATTTCTAGAAAGACTTGGTATCGGAATCTGAGGAGTTGGCTCCGGCATTGGTGCTGGCTCCGGTGCGGTGCCGAGTTAATAAACATTCGTATAACAACAATGTTGGTGTCTTTATATATGTTATCGAACCCGTAGATCTCGAATATGACGGTTTCAGAGCCATCAAGAAAAAATAAATAAATAAATTAATAAATAAATAAATAAATAAATAAAATTTCTTATTCTTTTTGTTTATAACTTACAAATTTACGTTTTTACATTCCCTAAAGCAGTAAATCAGTAAATCAGTAAATCAAACTGCCCTCCTCACCCCTTCTGTGATCTATTGATCTATTGATTCAAGTCATATTTTTAGTAAAATTATCATGTTTTACGTACCCTAAATCAGTAAATCAGTAAATCAAACAGCCATCCTGCCACCCTCATGCCCATCCGTGATCTATGGTCTTTGACTATTGGATTCTACTTGAATCCTATTGATTCAGGTCATATTTTTTACTAAAATTGTCACGTTTTACATACCCTAAAGCAGTAAATCAGTAAATCAAGCCACCATCCAATCACCCTCTTGTCCATCCGTGATCTATTGATCTATAGATCTATTGATCTATTGATCTATTGATTCAAGTCATATTTTTTACTAAAATTGTCATGTTTTACGTACCCTAAATCAGTAAATCAGTAAATCAAACCACCATCCAATCACCCTCCTGTCCATCCGTGATCTATTGATCTATTGATCTATTGATCTATTGATCTATTGATTCAAGTCATATTTTTTTAGTAAAATTGTAATGTTTTACATACCTTAAATCAGTAAATCAAACCATCCACCCCACCCTCCATACCATCCCACCCTCCCATGAATCTTAACCCCCCACTCGAGCTATTGATCCTATTAAGTTTCATGTCAACATTTCGGTATTACTTTGGTTAAACATACATAAAATCAAGTTCTTTATTAAAAGATCAATCAATGTATGTTGACGTAACAAAGTTTCCACATTAATAAAGCTTACTTAGCATCATCTGTACTATGAATATAATGCACCACGACATACCTGACACATCTTAAACACGAATAACCTGTTAACGTTAACAAAGTTCCATACTTAACAACCGTTACAAAAGTTACTAACAATTCATACGAAGACGCAACCTATTCGCACGTCACCGCTCTCGCGCAGCGCATATATTGACATTAACATAGTAACATTTAACACAAAATTTCCAACAGTCGTTGTAATCATCATTACTGATCAATGAATTATTATGCTAAGTATCAAAGTTTCACATCAATAAAACCAACACATATCATAGTCTGAACTACGAAATCATAACTGTACAACGGACTTACCTAACAATACCTTATGGCACCAATAAGCAGTAACATTAACAAAGTTCCATACTCAGTGACAGTAAAGTAACTACGCGCATACTGAACGTTAACCTACTCACACTTTTCCCAACATATCACTATAATAGATAAACAAAGAAACAAATTGAACAAAAAATTTATTTAAACACCATACCTAAGTATCATACTGACCAGCGAAAGATACGCTAACGCAGCAACAGATTTCACTCCGAATTAAGCTACATATCATACCAAGGAAACTGGGACTTTTTACGTATCGACCAACAAAACCTAAACCTTATGACCGAATAACATCTAACAATTAACAAAGGTCCGATACTTAACACTATAAAGTAACTAACATTGCATACAATACAGTAAACTTATTTCATACTTTTTTCAAACGATGCTCTAACATATTCATCTTATCGTATTTTTGACTACGGAACATGTAACATGTTTAAAAATTCAATCATCACTCATACCAAAGTATCTACCTGACCAACGAAACATACCGCTAACGCTACAAAGATTTCACATCAATAAAGCTAACACTATCACTACCCTGACCTAAAGAATATATATACACGACAAACGAACATACCTTATGCATGAATAAATCGCATAACATTAACAAAGTTTCTATACCTTAATAACACGTAAAAGTACACTACCGTTCGCATACAAAACGTAAACCTATTCCACACGCGTTGTTCAAAAACTATCTCTAACAAATCATATTATTTTTGCATTAACACTGCAATATTCATCATCATTGTATCTAATTATCATACTGATCAACCAATATATGCCAACGTAGACACATAAAGTTTTTGCCTTAATAACAGCTAAACATATTCTATAGGCTGAACAGCAATATAACATGCCAACGAAAAACCTAACTTCATCTCAAGCAAGAATAAATTGCTACATTAACAAAGTTTCATACTTAACAGCAGTAAGTAACTAAAAACGGATACAGAACGACCAGGTACTGAAGCTGATGATGGGTAAAATATTCATTTAACAAATCAGTAAAGCGATGTGTTTGTTTATTTATTTTAATTTTTTTCTTTTAAAATCTTTTGTTTTATAAAAAACTTTTTATTTATTTTTTATTATTTTCCTTTAAAACTTTTTGTTTTAAAAAACTTTCATTTAATTTTTAATTTCATTTCTTTAAAACTTTTTGTTTTTAGAAAACTTTTATTTGTCTTTATCTTTACTTTTCTTTAAACCTGTATTTTTTATTTTGAAAATTTAGTGATAGTGATTCCAGATTAATTTCTTTAAAACTTATTTTTTTTACTAACAAATTTACACTCTTTAGCTTTATTAACGTAAAAAATTTGTTTTACATACCCTAACGACAAAATCAGTGAATCCAACTACAAATCAAGCCCACCCCTCCCTCCTTCCTACCCAGTAAATAAGTAATTAACCCGTTGCACACAAAAACGTTTAACCTATTCACACATTTTCAAACATATTTCTTATTAATGTTACATTAACATAGTAGTATTTTATCATGACCTCTGCTCTAATGTCATTACTGATCAATGAATATATGCTAACGCTAACGTAGTTTTCACATCATAAAGCAAACACATACGCATTACGGAACTGATGCATATAAATGTACATATGACAAAACCCTAACATAGCCTTACGTCACTATAAACTGTTAGCAATAAGACAAAAGATCCATAACCTTAACAGCGCTAAAAGAACTAACAACGCATAACAGAACGATAGGTCGACGTGAGTGTGAGGTAACTAATTCCTTTAACAAACTTATATAGCATGTACCTGTTGTTTATTTTATTTATTTAATTTTTATTTATTTTTAATTTTCATTTCTTACTATTTCATTTTAAAGATTGTTATATTATTTTTAAATCTATTTTCTTTAAAACTTTTTCGTTTTTAAAAAACATATATTTATTTGCAATTCATTACTTTAAAACTTTTTTGTTTTTTACAAAAAATATATTTATTTTTTAACTTCATTTCTTTAAAACTTTTTGTTTAAAAAACTTTTATACTTTCTCAATTTTACTTCTTTAAAACGCTTTTGTTTTTTAAAAAAACATTATTTTTAATTTTTATTTCTTTTAAAACTTTTTGTTTTTACTAAAAATTTTATTCTTTTTTTATGTTTATAACTTTCAAAAATTACCATTCTTTACACACACAAAAGCAGCTGTAACATTCAGTGAATTCAGTAAAATCAACCACCCCTGCCCTCCCCTCTCCCGAACCAACCCTGATCTATTGAGGTTATTCTGATTATTGATTATCGAAGCTATTGTCGTGGTATTGACTGCAAGTTCATATCTTAGCAGGTATCATTTTGGATAAACATCGAATAAATATGTTCTTTTTCTAAGTACTGAACCCTCGGAATATATGCTGACCATAACAAAGTTTTCACATGCAATAAAGCTAACATAACATTAACCTGATGTAAGAATCTAAGTAGAACATCAAAGCCTAAACATACCTTAAAAGCACGGAATAAACAGTCACATACTTTAACCCTAAATCCTCTCTTTATATTTACATGAATTTTTCCTCTTCTGTGACTATGATTATTCACACTTTTTATTTTTCAAACCATATAAATCCATATGTTATTTTTACATTAACACCGGAACATTTAACAAAAATTTATCCGATAACCTAAGCCTAATATATCATTCTGACCAACGAAGATATGCTAACGTGCGACAAAGATTTTCATATCAATAAAGTTAACCATATAACCTGAACTAGAATATAATGTACATCCAGCAAACCTAACTCATCTAAACACAAATAAACACGGTTAACATTAACAAAGTTTCATTACTTAAACAACAGTAAGAGTAACGTAACATTGCATACAGGAAACGTATCCTGACTCACACTTTTTTTTTCAAACATATCTAATCTAACATATCACTGTTATTTTTACATTAACATAGTACATTTAACAATAGTTACCATGACTTATCCTTTAATCTATGTTAAACAGACGCTTGACTAACGAACTAAGTAGCAATTAACATCAATTAAAGCTTAAGTTCATTTTCTGTTCATTAAAAAAATTTAACATCTATGAGTTTGCGAATCAGTAAGAATTTTATAATGGATTTGAATGGCTAACAAATTTAAAAAAGTCCATACTCGTAACAACACTAAAAGTAACTAACAATGATACAGAACCAACGTATACCGAGATTATGGCATACCATCTTTCAAGAGTTATGACTGTTAAAGTCATCACTGAAAGTTCTGCCCACTTTCGAAACATTACGCAATACCTATTGATTCTTGTTTGGTTTCGTTTTCGAAACATTAAGCTACATTTTATTTCTTGTTTAGTCACAGGGTCGACAATTAACAAAATTATTAAAAACATTTCTTTATTTTTGCTAATGTTTTATGTTTTATTATACTCTAAAAACTTTATTTTTTAATTTTATTCTTTAAAACCTTTGTTTTTTTTTTTTAAAACCTATTAATTTTTTTTTTTTTTCTTTAAAAACTTTTGTTTTTTACTAAAAACTTTTAATTTTTAATCTTCTCCCTTATAGTATAATGCATTTAAAACTTTCTGTATTTATTACTCCCTTAATCTCCGCGTTCGCGTGTGTGTGTATCTCCATATCTCTCTACCTTAACGTAAAACAATTTGCTGACGTTTGTTACATACCAAAAGCAGTAAATCAGTAAAAATCAGCCCATCCATCCTACTCTCCTCATCGTCTTCCTACATCCGGATCATATCGAGCTAATCATCTATTGATTCACGTCACATTTCGACCATCATTTCGGATAAACATAACATAAAAACAGGGTCTTTGAACAAAGAACTTGTCAGCGAAAGTATGCAGTCGTCACAAAAGTTTTCCTATCAATAAATATAATCATAGGCATCATCCGGTCTGAAGAAACTAATGTACAACAATAAACATTTACATACCTTAAACATGATAAAATGTTACATAACGATCGAGGTTCCATACTTAACAACAGTAAAGTAACCTTAACAAGGCATACAAAAAAGCGTCAACCTATGCACTTCTACTTTTCTTCAAGCATATCTCTTAACATAGCCAAATGCTTAATTTCAGGATTAACATGAATTAATATTTAACCAAAAATAACATCATAACCTACTGCTTAATTATCATAGGCTGATTCAACGGAATACAGGACTAACGTAACAAAGTTGTTCAGATTAATACAAGCATTACAATAACACATCTGAACTAAGAATAGTTAATATTTTCGAGCTACACGAAACTCCAAACCTAACACATTCCTTAACATGAATAAATGTTAATATTAACCCAAAGTCCACATTAGTCTATTTTCGATCCTCACACAACAAGAGTAAAGTAACGAACATGCTTGCAAAAACAGTAACATACTTTCATACTTTTTCACCATATCTCTAGCTATTAACGTTAATTTTACATTATCAGTAGCATAATTTAATAAAAATTCTATCACAACCCTGTCTAATCTATCAGACAGACGACCCAACTGCTCTCTGCCTTATATGTAACCAACTCTTCCGCTATCTCTCGATTCTCTCACCCATTCTCAGTCGATGACAGCCGCTCGCTGTCTGACAGCCCAATCATAACTATCTCTGCTAGCTAGTCACGGTGATTCAATTAGCCCTTCCTAAAATCTCAGTAATCATTCAACAAATATTTAGACAAACATAAACAAAGTTTTAGTACCAAACATGACATCGAAAAATTAACAAAGATGGTTATCCAAAAAGAAATAACATAAAGAAAATTTTTTCCAATAAAAATATCATAGTAAAGTTTAATAGGTTAATCGATTTTAAAGCAGTAAATAGTAAACAAACCATCAGGGCCATCCTACCCCCTCCTAAACCTAGCCGTGACCTTTATGAAATCTAATACGAACATACATAGTGATTCAAGCATAACACGAATAAAGTACGAAAGATGATCAATATTAATAGAAACAGTAAAAAACATAGGACAAAAATAAGTTCTGTTGAATATTTCAACTACGTATTCAGGAAACACCTAACATTGTTTTCACATTAATAAAGCTAACATAGCATACCAGAACTAAGAACAATAATGCCACAAGTGGACAAAATTAACACACTTACGCGCGATAACAACTACTAGCATTACACAAAGTTCCAATCCATTAACAACACAAAGTACAGCACACGCGGTACAAAACGTACCTTTTCACGCTTTATTCAGCCATAATCTCTAAACATATCACTGTTAATTTTACATTGAACACTATTGATATTAGCGTAGCATTTCAAAAGATATATAATAAACTAGCCAAAAATTAGTTCCTTTACTATACATAACCAGCGAATAATAATGCTAGCATAAAAATGTTGTTCACATTAATAAAGCTAAGATTGCAACATATGAACAAAGAGATTAATGTACTACGAACAAATTTAACAACCAATATGCAGTACACACCATGCTTACATGTAACAAACAGTTCCAATTACACCAGTAAAGTAACTAGCATTGCATACGAAACGTAACCTATTCACTTCTTTCCAAGCATATGATCAAACATATTAACGTTATTTTGACATTGACTACTTTAGAATATTTAAGAAAAAATTATATCAATAACCATGGTCTGTATATCATATACAGACCAACTAAATTGTTTTGACAGAATGAAGTATTTTTTCAGGACGCAGATACTTTTACGTTTTTTGAATAAAAAATCATAGTAAATTGTAATAGTTCACTGATTTTTTACATAAGCTAAATCAGTAAATCAGTAAATTCAAACCATCAACCCCTCCCAATCCAGCCCACCATGACCTTTGTTGATCTATTCGATCTCATTGTTCATGTATATTTTGAG
The DNA here is from genome assembly GCA_015478945.1 of Trachelipus rathkii. Lineage (NCBI taxonomy): Eukaryota > Metazoa > Arthropoda > Malacostraca > Isopoda > Trachelipodidae > Trachelipus > Trachelipus rathkii. The sequence continues at coordinate 10,573 of JABUQX010129837.1, forward strand.
ATATCATTATCGCCTAAACATAACACAAAAATAAAGTTTTTTATATACCTAACCATCGAATATATGCTAACGTAAACAAAGTTTCCACACATTAATAAAAGCTAACATAACATAACCTGAACTTAAGAATATGATGGTTACAACGACAAAATCTAAACACACTCATAACGTACGGATAAAACTAATATAGAAAACTTCCGCGACATTCAACAACAGTAAAGTACCTCAACACTTCGGCTCAAAACTTAACTATTTCCTACTTTTCAGGCATAACTGATTAAAAATATCATGTTAATTTTTACATTTAACATCGTAATATTTAACAAAAATTAGCATAACCCTGTCTAATCACATACAGGACAACGAACTATAATGCTAACAATCGAATTATTTTAGATTCAAGAAATCTTCCCCGTTAATATTTAACAAAAATTTCATGGAATCTGTCATCTAAATATAATCCTCAACGAATAATGGCAAAGACAACAAGGAAGTTTTAACCCAAAAACATAAGAATAAGAAATAGTAACCAATTTTATCGACCTGACATAAAAAAAACATAAAAATAAAGTTCTGATTGAAAAAATTATCACCGCACAGTGTGCAGTGCAGCGCCATCAAATAGTTACTTTGATTTAATGCATCCTGTATAATATACACCTTCATTTTTCAATCTCTCTGCAAATTAATAACGCATCACAAACCCCAGGACCGTCCCTAAAACGCCAAATCACTCATGTTCTAAATCTGTAAATTGACATAATTCCTCCAAAACAATATCTGAAATCTATTGTGTATCTCCTAGGTTTCTATCTTCTCGAACATAGTGTATCATTTTTTTGAAAACAATGCCATAGATAATAAATTTTTCTAATATAACTATTTCAATGACCTTGAATAATGCTATAATTATGCTAAAAGTAGATAACTCCAAATGATTTAAGTGTAAATACATAAGTATTTATAACTATTATAATAGTTAATAGATAACACCCTTATCATGCTGTTCCCCTACCCCTAAAAGCATATAAATTAGAGATTAACAAAAAATTAAATGTCTAAAAAGACATCTAAACATTTATATCTTCATCACTGTGCGTTAAAATGAAATGATTAGATCCTAACTAAAACCTTCCTCCTTGCATAAAAGAGGGAAAATTCCCTACTTATCAAAAGCGTCAAAGTAAGCTAAAGCAGGATTCATAAAATAAATACTTCACACTCGATAATTTTAAGCTCTCTCATTTTTGACGCAGTGAACATTAACTCTATGAGCAAGAGGTAAAACGTAATATCGTCAATCTATATAATACCGTTAAAAAAGTGGACAACTATCAAACATCAGCATCTGACATCACTGAATGACAACTATTCTCTTTATCGAAGAGTGTCACTCGTTCTGGCTGGCATTCAATAATTACAAATGTTAAATAACTCATTGTGAAACTCACTGATTAAGAGACTTAGAAACAATATATAACGAGAGTAGCAAATACTAACAGTTCTCACGAAGTCATAATAATAAAATAATAGACCTTTATGCTCACGGTTTTAACACATCATCGTCAGTTAACACAGTCATATCTACAAAATCATTCACTTTTCTTCTGAAATGGTGTTAATTTTACATTTGTGCATTAGTATAATTTTAGACATAAACGCTGACCTACTCTCTGCCCAAAAGATATAAACACAGTACTTTCATTAACCCTTAGCATTATCTAAAGGCACAATCACAGTCCCGATGAGAGTAAAACCTCATATAAGGGATACGTTCCCTTGAGACGGGTGCTGATGATCTGAGAGGGGGGATCACCCGAAGGGTTGTAAGCCGGCATTACCCCCTCCCCGAAGTATGGGGCCAAGGAAAGGCCTCAGGCCCTTCGGCTTTCGAGGCCCAATATATATGTCAGCAGGATATATTAAGATACTGCAGTATATTCGGAGGTTGTTCAGTATAAACAAAAAGAACATATTCTTTATTGCGGTGTTTATTAATCACAAATGATAACCCTCCTAAATAGACAGTATCCTCACACGTTGATCTCACTAGCTCGATACGATCAATAGTCCCCAATGCCTACAATTAGATCCGGGTTGGTCCCCGGACGAGACGAGGGACGGGGCTGGGTTGAACTAAATCATATTCTTGAAATTCAAGTCTGATTTACAGCTTAAGTTGGTGGTAAAAATGTAAAATTTTTTAGTATTATTAACATAAATTAAAATCGTTGACTTTATTAAATTAAAAATTTCAAATTTTTTTAAAGAATAAAAATTAAATTTACTGTTTCTTCAAAACTTCAAACTAACCCATTAAAGGAATAATAAAATATTTAAAATAAATAAAGTTTTTTAAAACATTATTCGTATTTTAAAAATATTTTCAAATAATAAACTCTAAAAGAAGCTTTTTAAAAACCCAAAAAGTTTTTAAAGTAAATTGAAATAGTGAGTAGTGTTCAATTTTGTTAAATAAGAAAAAATTATTAAGAAATTAAACTTTATGTGAAAATTGAAGATAATATTTTTGTTATAATTTTGAAATAAACGAAAAGTTCTAAAGAGCATAAAATTAAACAAAATAAAATAAATAAATAAATAGCACACATAATAGATCCGGAGTTAAAAAATGAACTTATGTATATAATTTATCTTTTTCTAATATTTGTTCCTGTTATGATATATTTAGTTACTTTACCGCTGTTAAGTATGGATCGTTTGTTCTTTGACCTAGCAGTTTATTCATACGTTAAGTATGTTAGGTTTGTCATCTGTACATATATATTCAATAGGTTCGGTATGCATAGTGGTTTGCCTTTATGATGTTATGAAAACTCTTTGTTTAACAGGCATAATATTAAATTTTTTTATCTCAGATGAACTATAGTATATAAACTTTTTGATTAGTAGTTTAATTTGATAAGATTTAATTTCACAGTTAATTTTTAATAGTAACAGTTACAAAAAGGAATGAGTCATGTTGCCAAACAAATAAAATATGTCCTCAAGCTTTGAATGACAAGTGACAAAAATCAATATTATAAAGAATTATTATAAGGAGGGGTGGCTTGTTGTGATTTCACCGGATTTTAACATTATCGTCGTTGATATAGTAGGCTATTGATAATATCAACCCATAGATTTTTTACGTTATAAACATGAAGATATAGTGCGATTTTATGTAAGAATCGGTAATTAAGAGAGTTAAAAAAAATAAAAATTAAAAATTAGAAAGTTTTTTATAGAGTCCCTTGAAAGTAAATGAAGAAAAATTACATTTGTATAAACAAATATTTTTTTTATAAAACCAAAAAGTTTTTTAAAGAATGAAAATTTAAATAATTATAAAACATTAAGATTGTTCTTCACACAATTAAAATGATTAAAAAAAAGATTTTTCAAAATAAATTAAAAATAGATATTACATTGAATTTCTCGTATCAAAAGTTGTTTTAAAGAAAACATGATTATCAAATACATATACAAACAACATGTGCGTTATTAAATTACTCAACTGTATATTTGCATAACAGTGTAATATTGAATCCTTCATCGGCGTTTCGTATCTCTTGGTCCGTGCTGTTATCGTGTAGGTAAACTTACTGCCTTGTTTTTAGTGTGTGAACTTTCGATTTTTTTCTGCTTTAAACGTATCCTCTCTTATGTTAATGTTGCAATTTATTATTCTTTTGCTTTTTTTGATGTTATGAGAATAGTTGGAGGGTTTTTTCGTATGCTGCCTAATTCTTGGTTCAGAACTATGGCAAAAACTTTGTCTCACGTTCTAAGCAGCATATATTCGTTGATCAGAATGATAATTAGAACTGGTATTGATGGTATGAATATTGCCCAGTGTTAATGCAAGAAATAATAACTGATATGTTTAAGAGACTGATGTTGTGAAAAGTGTTTGATATTTAACGTTACGTTTTTGTATCGTCAAACCCCGGTATTACCTTTTTAATGTTGATATTTGAGTATAATTGAACTTTGTGAATATGTTAAGTGCCGCATTTATATTTCCATGTCCCTATAAGTGTCATCGTGATAAAGTTCTTGTCTGATTGTCTAATTATCATTATATTCTTTAGTTAAGGGGTATACATATAATGTTATATGCCCTTTTATTTGATGAGTTTTAACATAACTTTTGTGTGCGCTCATTCTCAGTCATATTAGCGTGCTATTATTCTGCTTAGGTCCTCAATTTTGTCTTAATTTACGGCTATAGGTTGATGATGTGAACTTTATTACAATTGTTCCTATGTTATAATCTGACATAAATCAATTAATATATAATACTGTTTAGTTCATTAGATTGAAAAGTATTGAATTAATTTTAACCGAATATTGTATGCTCATTATATGTCTTACTTATACGTATCGTATAAAGTTATGGACTCCCTTTGTTATTATGGTTTTATAGTCATGTTTATTCCGTTACATAATTAGGTATGTTTAGGTTAGTTTTGTTACGTTATTATTTCATAGCCTCTTAGGCCCTATGATAGTTTAGCTATTTACTTATAGTCTTGAGTGAAATACTCTTTGTATCTAGTCGTAATGTGGCGGTATTTTTTCCGTATTTTATATTCTTCCTCACTATCTATTGTATCTTTCATTGCGTATATATTGCGTATTGACTCATGAGTTTGTGAAATTGTTTGTGGAAGATTACAAGTTTGAAATTTGTTAACTCAATATGGAGTGATGATGTTTGAATATCAAGGTATTGATTATATTACTCGTTCTGTATTTGTCGCGTTTAGTCTCCTTTTCCCGTTTGTTCTAAGTATGGACTGTTGTTTAATGATTGACTGATTATCGCTGCATAAGTATGTTTAGGGTAAGTTACGTTATGCTTTACTATATTCTCTTTTGATAGTCTCAGACTTTTATCATTGTATTATGTTTGCTTTTATTATGATGTTGAAATCATATACTATCTTTTTGGTTACTATCTTTATGTTAGCAATTATTAATCCATGTTAGTCACAACACAAGGTTGTAATAATTTTTGTTAAATGTTACTATGGTAATGAAAAAAAATAATCATGATATGTTAGAAAATAGTGTAAAGTAGGTTACGTTCTGCGCTCCATGTTAGTTACTTTTACGGTTGTTAAGTATGGAACTTTGTTAATGTTAATTGTTTTATTCATGTTTTAAGATGTGGTAGGGTTTGGTCTGATAACATGTTATCGGTTTGAGTTCCTTGTCGATTACTATGTATTTGCTTTTTATGTGAAAACTTGTTTACGTTAGTCCATATATTCAATTGATCTGTATTGTATAATTAAACTATTATTTTTACTACAATTAATGATAATGTTATCTTGTTAATAAAATTCCGTGAATATGTTAGAAGAGTGTAAGTAGTCTCACGTCTCGACTCAAATTGTTAGTTTCACTTTTACTGCTGGATGTATGGATCTTTGCTAATGTTAAACTGTTTATTCATGTTAAAGATGGCGTTATGATGGGTGGAGTGAAATTAAGATTCGTAGTAGGTGATGCCTTATGTCTCTGCTTCATTTATATTGACGGTAGTAACTTTGTTACTTCTAGATTTTTCGTATTGAACCAGCTACAGCTATGATTAATAAGTCTTTTTTTTAACTTGATTTTAAATCATTCGAAAAAGGAATAAAAATTAAGAACAAAAACTGTTTAAAGATAATATAAAAACCCCAAAAAAAATCGGGTAAGTTTTGTTGTTTTTTTGTTATCACAAAGTATGACATTAATCATAGATCATAAGATGTGTGTTTTGAGTTGGGAGTTTATTGGAGGGGGTAGGGAGGTATACTGGAGGCTCATAAGCTATGGCTCCGGGGCTCCAGAGGCTTCAGGATGGCTCTAGATGGTGCTGTATTTTTATATTAAACTTTCTAAAGAAAACGGTATATAATATTTCAAATGTTTCAACTTTTTCTAATTAACTAATAGTCTCTTTATAATTTTTGGTTCTTTTTTTAATTTTTTTTTAAAATTTTTTAAAAATTTTAAAATTTTCTATTTTTTAAATTTTTAATTTTTTTTTTTTTTTTTTACTTTTTTATCTCTACTTTTTTTTTTTTTAGTTTTTTTTTTGCTTTTTTTTTTTATTTTTTTTTTTAATTCTTCTTTTTAAAAAATTTTAATTTTGGTTAATGTGATGTGAATTTAGTCCTGTTCATGTTATTCTTCAAGTAGTAGAAGTCATTGAAGTAGCATGTGTGGTATTTAACCAAAGTTCTCGCGTCGTGCGTTTATGTCTGAATATCAAGGTAGGGGGCCAGAGGACCATAACTAAGGGGGCTACCTAGATATCTATCTCACCTATACGGGAAGTACATTGGATTTTTACATTTTATAATCACCAATCATATGCAACTGTTCTGTTATGACTCACGCTGAGAAACCATGTAAAGAGACTACTAA
>JABUQX010129838.1:0-7500 GCA_015478945.1 Trachelipus rathkii
GGTGCCAGTGTTTTTATTAGAACAAATGTTAGAAATAGATTTATTATATTTACCATGCAGGCACCATATTGATGAAATAATTTTAAAGAATGCTTTTGATACAATGATGATATTCAGTTCTTTAAGGGCTTTAAAGAATCTTAGCATAAAATCAACCAAATAAATCTTAAATCTTCGATGGAAGTCAAGCGCATTTATGAAATTTTGAAACCCGAGGCTTGCGTTATTCTTCACTTTATAGATCAGGTAAAGAAAACACAGTTCCCTCGCGACGATTGTAAAGAGCTTTTAGTTCTTGGCTTCTTGCCCAACTTTTCCTTGGAAGAAGAGGTCCTGAACTTAACATTAGATCTCCTGGAGCATTCCATCATACACGATGGATGGCAAAGGCCATTTACTGTTTAAAGATATTTTTATAAATTCTAGGGTATGAATTTACGTTAGATGTGGTTGTTGAGCTTAGCATTTTGAATCTATGTTTATTTATAAGTGTTAACTTTATGTTAAAGCCTGATTTACAACACCCTATGCACATAAAGCTCAAATCACGATCTTTTTGTTTTAAATAGCGTAATTCTTTAAATAAAAATAATATTATTCGTATGAAAATATCTGACAAATTTCTGCTTTAGCTTCCTTCGACAATGAAATATCAGTTACATGAAAAAGAACATGGTGCACTCGCTTTAAATAATGAGAGATTTTGGCAGAAGCAAGAATTGGAACTAAGCAAATAAAGGAATTTGCTACTATTGCAAACACTGGAAACATGCGGTGAGCTTTAGTTTCCAAGAACAGAACATTATGAATGTTTTTGAACAGTGATTCGAATCTATCCTTCGGTTTTCTTAAAAATATGACTCACAAAGCAGGGAAAACAATGAACAATACAAGCAAGTGTTTTCAAATTTAAAATCAATTTAAAGCTCGTAACCGATCTCGCCCTAAGGAGAGTAGGATAAGATTAATAAGAAGATATATTTAATATATTAACCAAAATCGAGGAACAAGAACCATTTTGTATACAGTTGTCGTGCTTACAGTAAACATTGTCCCAATATTAATAAGGAACTGTAGCTACAGATCTCTTTAATGTAATTATATTTATTATATATAATCAAACCATATTGAATTAAATTATGAAAATCAATAATAATGTCAAGTCCAATTCCTATTTTGTTGCAAATAAATATAAATTTTCCATTCTGATGATTTTTCTATTTTGACCTCTTGTGCGGCACGGCATACAACTTAACCTAAACCAAAATTAATAATATTTGAAATACACATTTTATATTAAATTAAATATAATTCAAAAGACATAAAAAACAATGTGAAATTTCATGATAATGTCAAGTCACATTTAATTATGTTGTTGGGCTAAATAGAATAAGATCTCTGCAATTCTGGATAGACTTTTTTGAATTTCTGAAGACCAAATTAATATTTGAAGATAATCCGTGTTTACTCTTCCAGATAGGAACTATTTTGATTGGTGAGACCAAAAGAAATTTTTAATTACTTAAACATACTTGAAGAAGATTAAAGAGTTCTCCCTATTTTATTTATTAGCTTATTTAGTACTATATTGAATTATTTACTAAAAATATAATATATTAATATTATAATTTATAGTAACATTTAAGTAAGAGAGGACAATGAAATATTATGAATATAATGTAAGGTATGTACTGTAAAGATATAGGTACAAACATGGTAAGGTAAGATGTACCGATCCACATAACAGGTAAGCATACAGGACTAAAATATAGAATATGTCTTCGATAGGTGACGATGGATTTTTCCGCGTAAATAGTTCCGAACTAATCGAGTGCAAAATAAATTATCGATTAGTTTCAGTATCACTAATTACTCGTGATATATATACAGACTATATAATCAAGTAATATATATGATGTAAGATATAGTATATGATAAGTATTATAGTAACATATAGCATTTATATATATATCTAGTGAGTATACAGCAATGTAATATATCAATAAAGATTATTAATTACTATATATTATATAGTCTCTATTATATATATTATATTATTTTGATTATATATATTATAATTATTACTATATATATAGTAATACTATAAATAATATATATATTTATATCTATTAAGTATATATAATTTTATTAATTTGTAATATAAAAAAAAAATATTACTTATTGTAAATAAACACGAGATATATCAATCTTATATATAATTTCTTCTTTCTTTTCTTTAAGCTTGCCTTCTATTTCAAGAATGGAAGAGTAAAGGTTGCGTACGAGCATCGGAAAAAGTAGAAGACATGAACATAAGTCCGAAAAGAAAGCCCAGCCTTACCTGCCCCCTTTTAAGTTACCATATAATTAGTGAGAACGTCATTCCGCTAGTCAGTACATTCCACCCTTAATAGTTTCATGGGATCATGCGACTGGACCTCACTAAATGGTATCGCAAGTATAAGGGAGTTCATCCCTTGGCCAGGTGGGCCACAACCCATATAATCCCCCTCCAAATCCCTCTCGCCTAATTATTTCAGACTCCTGTATGACACCTTTCTTCTACAGCCTCTACAAACTCACATTTAACTCACATTAAACATTAAAGAAAGATATTATTCCTCTATTTCTATTGGTCTGCGTGGCCAACCATTTCTAATATATACTAAAAACTATCCGTTTTATTCATAATATATATACTATACTATATAGTATCATTACTATATATTGTATATATATTATATAGTATACTATATACTATTATATACTAAATATATGTATATATATATATATACGTTCTACATCCTTGAAGACCAATTTTATTATGTGAATTTTATTATCGCTCTTTTCACCAGCTTCACTCATTAACTAAGGGCCTTCCTAACTTGATACTGTCATACTAAACTTAGCGTTTGATTTCTTTGATTTCTACTATATTAATATGTATATATATATAATATATATTATATATTATTGTAATAGTATACGTAATATAGTTATATGAATAGTATTATCATATGTATTATTATATATATATATATATTATATAATAGTTCGTTTCCTGTTTCAAAATATCCTAATAGCACTATTATATATATATTAACGATTTATAATATTAGTAATATATATTAGTTATATATATAATATTATATATATATATATATTATATAAATATATATATATGTATATAATCATATATATAATATGTATAAATATATATATTTATATATTATATATATATATATATATTATAGATATTATAAATTATGATAATTAAAACTTAAATAAATTATAATTGTATTATATATATATATAATATATATTTATATATTATATATATAATATATTTAAAAAAATGAAAATTGATGCACCATACTTCACGAATATGACCATTATTAACTTTTATATGTTTATTAATATAATTAATTAATTTCAAATGAAAGAAATGAAATCTTTCTGGGTCAAAAATGTCATCCATTTTAGCAAGTAGAAAAGATAAACCATCAATAGCAACGCATCGGATATAATAAAGTATATTTAAAACAGAAGAGACTCTTTAAAGAAGTTTTAAAACTGGTAAATTGAAATATTATAATAGCCCATTAATGAGTTATCTAATTCTAAATACCTTAGATGGGTAATATTTAAATCCAATAGTAATCTTAAATGGGAATGCGATGCCAATGCCTAACATTGAAAGGGGAATTTGATTCTAATAGTTTTAAATGGGTATCGAATCTAATACCCCTTTAAACGGGAATCAAATCTAGTAGCTATCTCTTAAAGATTTGTAGAAAGAATTTAATCAAACTCGCTCTGTAATAATGAAATTGCTAGCGGGAATGTGAAGAATCGAATTTCATCTAACTTTAATGATATATTAATTGAAATATTCAAGAAAATAATAGTTTAAAAACCATGCATCTCCATCCGCATTTGATGAACCAGCATAAGAGATAAGATAGGCATCAGCAGTATTTGTTACTAATAGATATTTGCAATTAATTGCTAGAGCACTTTTGCTTCCGGATTTGCAATAGACCATTGATATCCGGGACATTATTATCAGCTTAAATGAACCGCATACTCTTTCTCTGTCTCGTCTCTCTTCTCTCGTCTCTCTTCCTTTTCTCCTTCTCTCTCTCCTTCTCACTCTACTAAGTGAATAAAAATCTGGAAACTGACCTTATCTCAATGTCAAAAAGATGACCTAGAAGATGAGCAGCCTGCTGACAGTACTATGAACAACAGCCTCGAAGCATTTTTTGAGAGAAAGAGGACTTTACGACGATATACTCGTTCCAGTTAATTTTCTAAGAAGTTAATCCGACCGCGATACTCGCAGAAAAACGTTCGTGAAAATTTATGACCAATTGTCCCAATTTACTATCTAACTGATAAGTGCCAGACAAGAAACCGTTTATAGTATTACTACTCGGCTAATTAAAGAAATATTCATTTGATATGAGCAACAGTTGTAAGGAAAACAACGCTTAGCTGTGCCCGCCATACCCTCTGACTAATATAAGTCTTATAAATTCTAGTATCTTTGAATAACATAATGGATCATTCAAAATTATGCTGTGCGCAGCTTGCGATGGCATAAGTGTGTAGGAAAACAGGAGAATCATTCATGAAGCTTGATAAGCAAGTCACATATTGAGACATTGGTGTTCGACTGTTTACATAATATAATTAACTAATGGTGTCAAGTATTTTATTATATATGAATATTAAAACCCTATGATATTTGATTAATTAAATGAGATAGAGTAGTAATTATATATATTACGCGATTTTAGTCATTATTATCTATAAGTAACGAAATGTATTACTAGTATTAGTTATAACGTATCTTTATAATTAGTAATACTTATGTATATTATTATATAATATATATATTGTTACTCATATATATATATAATATGTGTGTGTGTGTGTGTGTCGTGTGCAGATTGTATTGTTTCGAATTTACCTTTTCAAGCATAATTATTTTTATATTTTCAATAAATTTACTGGGCCACGGGTTTTACCGTATACCTTCGCCACAACGCGATAGAGCCGATGGTAAGTAGCAAGGCAGCGAAGGTCCCGGGTTCGACCTCTTTTCGTATTGTATCCTCATCCTAAGGCTAAAATAGCTTACATAAGTATGTTCCCGTTCCTAGAATAGGGCACTGGCCGTGAATTGTAAACTTTAATGAAAAAAAGATATGGGACGTTGTTAAGTAGTGGCAATGATGAACTCGACATTTGTGAAACTCGGTTTTGATATTCCTTCAATTAATAATTCCTTCAAAACAAATGAAAAACAATTCTAGAAAGAAAGAAAGAAAGAAAGAAAGAGAGAGGGAGGAGAGCAGTGAAAGAAAGAAGAAAGACGAAGTGAAAGATAGTATAAGAATGAAAATAAAGATGTAGGTGAACGGACGAGTGAAGAAAGAAGGAAAGAAGAGGGAGAAGAGAAGTGAAAGAAAGAAAGAAAGAACGAGGCAGAGAGAGTGAAAAGAAAGAAAGGAAAGAGAGATTTCTCCTCATTCTCAACAAAGATTAAAAGATTTTTTTTGTGTCAGTCATTTCGTCTAAAGGAAAAGAGGGAGAGAGAGTAATACGTCTGAAAGAAAGAGAGGGGAGAGAGAGTGACAAGAAAGAATAGACAAGAGGGGAGAGAGAGTGAAACAGAAAGAAAGAAATTGTCAAGAGGGAGAGAGTAGTGATAAGAATAGAAAGAAAAGAAAAGAGTAAAGATCAAGAAAGAGAGGGGAGAGAGAGTGAATAGAAAGAATAGAAAGAGAGGGAGATGAAGAACATAAATAGATAAGAAAGAAAGAAAGTAGAGGATTCTGCGAATGATAAGAAAGAAAGAAAAGTGAGAATTAAAGGAAAAAACTATTCGTAAACAATAAAATATATACTTATAGCAGATATAAATTTCCGAATTTGAATTACTTTCGAACATTTTCATTATAAAATAAATTTAAATAAGAAATAAATTAATGATTTACCCTCCTCAGTGTAAAAGCACAGGGGTTCAGAAAATAGTTCTCGATAATCTTCTTCTCTTCTATCTTCTTCTTCTTCCTCCTTCTCTATCTTCTTCTTCTTCTTCTCTTCTTTCTTCTTCTTCTTCTTCTTCTTTTCATTGTTCTAGCCTTCTTCTGTTAGTCGCTTCTTGTTGCGCTACTTTTTGCTCTGTTGCAACTTTCTCTTAGACAGATCATGCGGATTTACTCAAAAATATCCCCACCAACTAAATAACACGGTTTTTAGAAGAAATAGATTGTGCTTATCAAACTTACTAATATCTTTTAATGTGTGTTATTAACGGATGTCAGATAACCTAAATTATAATCTTTTGTGTTTTATTTACTGAATATTACAAAAAAGCATTTTGAATACCTGTCCTGCATCAAAGTATTATTGTGAAAAGCCTTAGAGCTCATGGTATTTGGCGAGGAAGGCTTATAAATTGGACTCAAAATTGGTTATTGACTGCGACGACAAAACGAGTCGTTATTATGGGGTGAAAGTGCTTCAGATATTGGGCGAGATGTTATTCAGTGGTGATACCCAACGCGGTCTGTCCTGGTCCATAGCTTGTTTTTCATTTTATATAGTAGTAAATGATCATTGATGATAATATTTTATGATGCTCTTCTTCGAAATTTGCGGATGATAAAGAGAAACTTGGAAATTTCGCATTAAGTACTTGATGAACGACTATCATACTTCCAAAGTAGCGATTGAAACAAGATTTGTATATAAATTTGGTCAAAAACATGGGCAAAATGAATTTTAATATCTTCGATACAATGTGAGGTTTATAACATTTTGGAGAGGTAGGAACAGTGAATACAGATTACAAAATAGGATGACTTTCAGTTATCAAAGTTTGCTCTAAGAGTGAAAGGATCTCGAGTATGTAAAATTAATAAGATTTAAAGTTTGCAAAACAATGTGCTGAAGGTGTTAAGAAAGCAAATAAAGCTCTATGGCTTTCTTGCCAGAAACTTCGAATGATAGAAATCTAAAAAATATAATCTTCCTCTTTTATTAAAGACATTAGTTAGACCTCTATCTGGCAATAATCGCAAGCTACAGTTTCTGTGGAGCGCGTCCGTACCACTGATCAAAAGAGGACAAGGGAAAGAACTTACGAAGAAGAATTCACAGAAGGGCAGAATCCAAAATTAATACCCCAGAATTGAGATGATGTTAAGTCTGCAGTACCGGCAACGACTACGACGAAATGCACTTTAGATATACATTTCTTTAGAGACCAAGAAGATTGAGAGGACAAATTAATAAGAAGTGGCTTCCAAAATCACTAAATATTAATTTGAAAATATCGGATTACAGGCATTCTTTTAGTATATTGATGTTTAACGATGTAACCACGAAGTAATGGGGCTATAACTTTGTCAGTAAACGAGATTCTTCTATAAACCAATATCCGCAAAGGAGATTTCTCTTCACTTACGATGTAATTGAGAATGTGGA
>JABUQX010129838.1:12500-18888 GCA_015478945.1 Trachelipus rathkii
GCTGGATGCAGATTGGAAAATAGTGAAAATGCTGGCAAAGTTGTTTTTCTGAAAATTTAGTCTCTAAGAGGATGAAATGATCAAGAACTACCGGCACGAGTCAACAAGTCACAAGTCCATGTATACGTTGTTCACGCTTCCAATATTCCTAGTAGCATGGAAGATTTGCTTTATGTTATTAAATTGTACAGTTTCTAGGTGGCGGCAAGCTCTGCTAAAACTCAGCCGGCATACATTGGCGATATTACTCGAAAATTCAGCAATTATTTTGATCAACAGTTTGCGATGGTCTTTTTTGACAACTTTTCAAATATTCTGAATGATCAGACATTGCATAAGGTCAATATTTTTTGTTTAAACAATGTTAGCCACGTTTTCAACTAAATCAGAATATTTGGTTATTGCTTAAAAGGCAATGATGAAAATGGGTCTTGTTGCCAAACAGTTGCCTATAATTGAAAAGCTGTTTTTCTTGTTTCATGGTTGCCTTCCTTTGACAATTTTTCTAATTCTTCAACAATTTTTATTATATTTGTATGAAAAATAGCATTGCTATGATATTTTTGAGTCCAACGGGTTTCACAAAGTTTAGGTAAGTCGGGAATGTATTTTCTTCTTAGGGTAGAGTCTGAAAAGGTTTATTATGTCTTTTTTTGTGGCAAAAGCATTTCGAGTATCTGGAATAATATTTAAGTCATTAACGACCAAATTAAGCAGATGACTTACACAGTGAAAATATAATCCTTTTTTATATTTTCCCGCAGTTTCTTTTGAACACCATGTTCTTTACCTGACATTGCTGTGCAGCCGTCGTGCTCCTGACAAACGCAGAGTCTCGGACCAAAACTTTTCTTAAAACAAATCAATCGTTTTGGCAATAGTTTTACCCCATCCATCCTTCAAGAAATTCAATCCCAGAAATTCCTTTCGAACAGTCATTTTTTCAAGATAGATAAAAATTAAGCCTATAGATGATAGTTCATTGTCTGACAAATCCGCAGTGCTATCGGCAAATATGGAGAAGACAATAAATTTTTTAACATCCATGACAATCTAGCGGAGAATTCTGTCAGAAGAAGCTAGCCGTATAAAACACACAGCTAGTTGACTTTAAGCCAATATGAAAACAAAAAAACTTTAAAACTCTTTAGAATAAAACTGTAAGTTTTTAATACGTTAGTAATTAGTAATTACTACTTCCAACTATTACATATACGAGTTGACTTGGAGTTACCTTTTTTCAGATTTCTATAATAACCCTTAAAAACGCCCGTCATGTATAACACTATATTATATAGAAAACAGCTTAATTTTTTATTTCGTCAAGATTTATGGGGACAATTGCCACCCTGTCCCTGCTACACACTCATATATTTTATAATTAATCATATATCTTAAAGTGATACTAATAATTTATTTATAATATATACCATATATATAATATATTAATATTACAGATTATTAATTATATATATATATATTATTATCATAATAAATAAATTCAATAATATAATAACATATATATATATAATATAATAATAGTATAAATATAATAAATACTGATAATAATAATAATATGTGATGTAAATATATGTAAAGTGATAGATAGATAGAATAGATAGATAGATATGAGAAGATAGATAGACTAGATAGATAGATAGATCAGAAGAACGATAGATTTACATAATAGATTATATATATCAAGATTCATTATATACCTCAGAGAGATAGTATGATATAAAATTATATAAAACTATATTATATATAATATTATTATATATATATATATTATATATATATATTATCTTATATTATATATTATATTATATGAAAATACTTCCTAATTAAACCGATACGTTAAATTAATATAAGCCAATATAGTTGCATGAATATAAATATAATATAAATATAATAGATATAATATATATATAATATTATAACATATAAAAGATACTCTATAGATAACTAACTATATAAAACGATCAATATTAGTCCGTTATATTTATATATCTTTAATATATCATATATATACCTTTTTTTAATAATATAGGCTAATATATATGATTATATATATACGATAGTTACGTAATAAGATTTATTAAAATATATATATATAAAATATATAATCTATATTATATTTATATATATAATATATATAATATATATATTTTTATATATTTTATATATATTATAATATATTGTAATTGTTACCTATATAATTATATACTATTAAAATATAATATATATATACCTTATACTTACAAAATAGACCTACCATCAGGTTTTGGGGTTTTAACCATTTTGAAGCCGCATAACCAGTTATTCTTTAAAATTAATGGTATATATATAATATGAGTAAATGGAATTATTTCTCACGAGATTGTTTTAAAAATTTGAGAGTAAGTAAAATTTTGTTTATACAAACCTTAACTATAAAAACTGTATAGTTAAAAATAAATTATTTGCATTCAAACACATCAAGGTAATGTTTCAATTTAAGTGTTTTAAATGTATGATATATAGTATGTAAATAAATATTATAATATATATATATATATATCTCACTGAGAGTCTCCAAGTAGTATTATATCTATATATATAATATCTATAATAATATATATATATTAATATATACTATTATATTATATTATAATGAGTATTATTATAAGTAGACTATATGGTGAGACTTGCTAAGTGATGAGTGTGCTTTATTGATGAGCCAAGGCTATGTAACGATGATTGCTATTTAACAATTCCATATTTTTTACTAAAAAAACCCTCTGACTCCATTATTAGAATTACTCATTTTTTCTCGTAAGTTCGTAAGTCATCAGATAGTATATGGACTGTTCTGCGTTTACCATCCATTGAGCTGATTCTTCTTTTAGAACTTCTTGTCAAATGATGATTAGTACGCGGTCTTATCCTGAATTTTACCTCCTTTGCTTGGGAGTTATGTTTTTCTTAAAGTTCTGAGAAGGATTATAGAGAGAGTATCTTGAGTTTAGTTCTATTTCTTCAGATTGTCTTCTAATTGGGATTGAGTATCCTCAACAGAGCGAGGGTTTATATATATTTCATTTCTGAACATGCTAAGTTTGGCGTTGCGCAAGATTATTAAGCATAAGTGTCAAACATAATTTAAATTTTTTGTAAAAATAATTATGATGGATTGTTTTGAAATAATATAAGTCATAATATATATGATATCTATATATATATAGTAGTTAATATATAATATTATATATATGGTATATAAGTAACATGCCATTATATATGCACAAATATATTTTAAACCCATAATATTATGCTAACAAGTTTATATTTTATTCTATATATTTTTATAGAATATATTTAATACTTTCTATATATATTTATATACATATTTATTATATATATATATATATAATATTTATTTCGTTATTATTATTTTATATTGGGGAATTATAATTAATATTATTATATATATTATTAATATAATAGATTAATATATTATATATATATTTCTGATAAGGGTGTATAGTAGTATGAATAATAAAACCCAATGCTCTAAACATGATAAAAGAATTCCAAAAAAGTTCTTAAAATAATAGTTTTTCCTTTATTAAATTCCTTAAAATTAAAATGTTTAAAAACAAGTAGACGCAATTACAGGAATCGGATCTCTTCAAGAGATTAACAAAGGTCAGTGGTGTCAGCAAAAAATGTACACAAATCACGTTTCGAAAATATATTATGATTCATTCCCATCATCGAGGAAATATCATAAGTTTTAATTTTTATAAAATTTTATAGAAAACAGGCACATCTATTCGTTACATGCGAAAAAATCGTATGCAAAAAAGTTTCGGTATCAGTTGAATACATTATGTTATAATTTGAGAAGTGCATTCTGTAAGCGACTTACTATTCTACTGTTGAGTACGGGTTTAAGACTGGAGTATTAGAGTGGCTTTCTTAGAATCTTTATACATTTGTTTATAGGCAGGCCTTATTAGGCCGAAGACTCGAGTTTTTCAGCGATTTTTTTTATTATGGCTATGGTCTTCTGATACTCAGATCAGAAACATAGCCATAAAAATAAATTACCCTATAAAATATTTTTCATTTCAAGATACTGACACAAACCAACCAATTTACAAATTTAAAGATTCTAGAAATAACTCTATATCTCCAGTCTTAAACCCTCTCTCAACAGTGAAAGTGGTCCTTACAAATTGCATCATTTTTCTATATAAGGTGTAATTTTCAAGTGAAATACCTAATTTTAGGATACTATTTTTCCGCATTAACGAATGTGCTGTTTTTATAAATTTTTGATAAAATAAAAACTTTGATATCCTGATGATGGGAATGAATATATTATCACGAAACGTTGATTTGTAATTTTTTTGTCTTGAACACTGATCTTTGTTAATTTTTGAAGAGATTCCATTCCTGTAATTTGTCTACTTGTTTTTACTATTTTAAATTTTTCGAGGATTTAATAAAGGAAAACTATTTAAGAAAAAAATCATTTTAATCTACAATTCCTGTTTAGAGCATTGGTTTTATTGATTGCACTTATATATAAACCAAATATTTCCCGCTAGTATACGCAATAACAGCACAATTTTAATATATATATATATATATATATAGTATATATATATATATATTATATATATATATATTACTATTATATATATATATATATATATATATATTAATATATATATATATAATATATAAATCATATATATATATAGTATATAGTATATATTTATATATATATATATCATATATATTATATATATATATATATGATATATATATTATATATATTATATATATAGTCTTAATATTAATATATATATATTATAACTCACTATATATATATACTATAGTATATTATATATTAAAGTTAGCCTTTAGGGAACTGTTTTGATCGTCGCCGTTTTTTTCCTAAATGAATTGGAGTTGGTTGGATGATTCGGTTAGAAAGAACCTGGCATATTCTTGTCTATTGGTGTGGTTTACAACTGAATACCGCTCGAGTTTTAGTGTCGCTACGGGATAATTCCTAGGGGTAGTTTGCCCCTGAGCTCACGAAGAGGTAGAATTGTGTTGGTCTTCGCCCTTGTCAGCGTGATGTCGGAAGCGAATCTGAGCAGGAGTGGCTCGGCTTATTATGTATCTTCCGAATGTTAGTGTGTCTTTGGTTCTTATCTCTCCGTAATTATTATTTATTATTCGATTTGATTATATTATGATTATTATTTTATTATTATATTATCTAATTATAATGATTATTACTTATTGTTATTAATTATGAATTATTATTCATTATTATATTATTATTATTATTACTATTATTATTATATATTGATTATTATTTATTATTATAGTATTATTATCATAGTATAATTATCTAGACCAGGGTAAGGAGTAGGTTGGCTTATTGTATCGGGATAAAATTTGGTGGGCTCTAGGGTGTGACGTAATCTCGTCGTAACGGATGGTTAGCGTTCCCGTATGCTCGCCTTCCTCTCTTACTGGGTGCTGCCGCTCTCTTCTAAAATATATAGATAATTGTTCGTAGAAGGGTTGAAAATTTTGAAGAAATGAGGCGGCTGATGTCGGAGTCGGATTATCTGGAAAGCCTATCAGGGAGTTGGAATCGGAAGAATCGGAAGAAGGTGGGTGGTTGCGTGTAGCATTCGGCAACCTGGTCGCTGGCTTGCGAGATCTGTCCGGTAACTGAGTCTTCAGTAAAAATTGCATAATAATACATATAAAGCTTTTTATTTATATATGTTATTGGATAAGTAGATCTCGAATATGAGGCGTTGTCAAGAGTCGGAATGGTATGAATACGGAATGGAGGTTGAATAGATCGTTGGCCTAGTTGCAAAGTGAGCAAAACGGATCTGACCTGAAGAGTTTAAAGATAGTGGCAGGTGTCTGAGCTCCGGATGGCGGTGCTGCAGTTAGTAAATAGTTTTGTAGAATATATACAATTACCTATCAGAATCAAATATGTTTAATACAGGCATAGTACCTTCGAATATGATTGGTCTTGAGACCCTTCTGGGTGGATGGTTCTCAACCTGCCTCCCTGTCCTGACTGCCCACGGGTCATCGGAAACCGGCGCGCGGCGCGAGCGCCGAAGTCGAAGACGCGAAACCAGTACGCAAAAAACGCATACGTGTTCTGTTTTTTTTTAATAAAAACTTTCCGCCATTACCAATGTTTTTTTCACATACCCTACAAAGCAGTAATGGTCAGCTAACATCATAGCTTATAATCAATGCTACCCTCCCTAGAGCTCCCTCCATGAATATATTGACTATTCGATCTATTGATTCAAGTCATATTTTTTATTGTTAACAAAAAATATTAATCATT
>JABUQX010129839.1:10000-12500 GCA_015478945.1 Trachelipus rathkii
TATTCTTGATGAATGAAATGACCTGACCTGACCTGACCTGACCTAACCTAAACTATATGCAATTTTAATTTTTTAATTTTAATTTAACTTTAATTTTTATTTTTTAATTTTAATTTTTGCCATTATTTTTAGTTTCCCCTAAAGTATTGAAAAGAAATAAGGAAAACGTTTATTTTTTATGGGTATCATGTTTAAATTAAGTTTGGAAACGTACGATTATAATATTTTTTGGAGTTATTTATTAAAATTAATAATTATTAAATTTTTTTTTTTTTTTTTTTTGGCCATTTTGTTGTGCTAAATTCAAAATATATAAGGCTTGTTTCTTATGTATTTTGTTGTGGGAGATACAGGGGGCACTAATCTGAGACTGGCCATTATATATATATATATATAATATATTATTATATATATATTATAAATATATATATATATATTTATAATATTATATATATATATATATATATATATATAAAATCCAGTATAGCGTCGGGCGGGGTGATCGTTGTTGGCCACTTATAGTATAACTTCGTCTCCCCACTTTCCCTAATACACTTTTTGGATTTTTTTTTTTCTGAAAATCAAGGCCTATAGTAGGTCATAAGAACACAAAAAAATAATAATGTAATTCTAAAAAACCTGTTTCATTATTAAAGTTTTTAAAAAACAAGCTCATTTAGACTCAGTTTTGAAGGGGTGAATCGGACCACATTATTTTTATTCTTATTCTTTTTAAATTCCTCTTTTATGTATAAATTCAATTTATATTTTAATTTTTACTTATTATAGAATTGTTTATTATATTAGAATTAGTAATAAGTAATAAAAATTTCAATAATGATAAAATAAAAAAGAAATAAAAAATGTGGTGGCCCAATTCATCCCATTCGTGGGACAAAAATTTTGACACTTTTTGAATTCATATTTTCCATATAAATTTCATTTTTTAATTTTAACATTGATTCTTTCACTATTCCCACTGCCTTCTCACTATTTAAATTAGCTATACGTAATAAAAATGCCAATAATAATAGGCTACATAAAATAGGAATAACAATGGTGGCCGAATTTTATGTCCATTTTTATGGGGGGGGGGGGATGAATCGGGCCAAGATAGGCCAAGCGATTTAACCACTATGCACTGTTTGGAACAAAATTTACTTGGCCAGTTTAAAGCTAACATACTCAACTGTAAACACTAGAAAAAAAATATATAATTAAAATCTGTCATAACTTTTCATTTAAAACAAAGTTAAAAAAAAACCTCGATTTTTCAAATGTGAATTCTATTTCAGGACAATTTTTATACACTAATTATTATATTTTTTAAAGAGTATAAAACCTCTAAGTTAAAAGCATAATCTAAATAAAACTTGTATACTACCACGATGAGAAAATTTTTTTTTTTATTTATTTCAGTCACCCGCCCGACGCTTATAACAGACTGCCGGTTATCCGGTATCCGGCCTCCGGCTAATTCCCTATCCATATCCGGCCGGATATCCGGGTTAACTTCCAGCCGGATATCCGGTATCCGGCTATCCGGCTAATTCACTATCCGGCCCATCCCTTAATATATTATATATAATATATATATATATATATATATATAGTATATATATATAATATAATATATATATTTATATATAATATATATATATATAATATATTATATATATATATATATGTGAATCCGTTGTATTTGTTTTTGTTGTAATTTTTTTCAAATATTGTTATTGTATGATACTAACAATAAATTTCATTTGATAAACAAGATAAAATAAAATAAAATTAAAAAAAAAAGTAATTTAATAATATCGTACCTTTTTTGATTTTGGTTTAGAACCCTCCTAGTTTAGGTTATGATAAGTTTTAAGTATACACGGAATCAATATAAGAAAAAAATCGATAAGGACCGAATTTAATCCCGAAACATGTCGATTATTTATTTTCCGCATCAAAGCCATATCCAAGTTTAGTTGGGTTCAACTCACCACCCCTTTGAGTGGGCGTAACGGCATGAAACCGCAGCACCGCAGCGGTGACACTACCAGCTATATGTTAGCCAAGTTTGAATGGAATACGATGTCTCTATCCCCATCAATTAAGAAGACGGTATATATATATATATATATATATATATATATATATATATATATGTATTTATATATATATGCTTTTTTAATAATATATATAATATATATAATATATATATATTATATATATATATAAATAATTATATAATATTTCTTTTATAGATTGCTTTTAATTTTTTTCCATATATTATTATTATATGATACTAACAATAATTTATTTGATAAACAAGATAAAAAAAATTTAAATTAAAAAAAAAAAAGGTAATCATTTAATAATATCGTACCTTTTTTGATTTTGGCTTAGAACCCTCCTAGTTCTAGGTTACCGATAAGTTTTAAGTATACACAGAATCATTATAAGAAAAAAAATCGATAAGGACCGAATTTTACCCCGAAACATGTTG
>JABUQX010129839.1:35000-38951 GCA_015478945.1 Trachelipus rathkii
TTTTATACAATGAAGGGATGTGTTTCCACCTCTACTCTATGATCCGTGTTCATTGAAAGCAAAATGTTCTCTGGGTTGAGAAAGTATACGTTGTTCCTGAGAACATTTTCCATGATTTTATGATGCTCCTCTCTCTGATTTCAGGTTAGAGAAATTAAGTAGTAAAAATTCATAGCACCTTCTGTAGCTTTTGGATGTGATTTAATCCAAAACCAATCTGGAGCATATACTTCTAATATGATATGAATTAAATCCCGGAGATTTGTTCCTGGATTTGGTGTTGAGTCGTATAAGCGTAGGATTCTTGTTAGCTCTTGTGAGCCATCTTACATGATGTAATGCTCCTGAAGATTTTAATGCCAACTACTTTGAAATGTCTCCAATCATTATTCCAATGCACATTTCGTCGAGATATTTATGGTCAATAGTGAGGTCTCTAATTATTTCTTCACGAACTTCAATTTCATGTTGCAAAGACCCAAATTCAACTATGTTTAATTGTGTTAAATTCTGTTTTATTTTATTTCCAATCAAATCTTTGAAGCTTTTGGGCCCGTTGTTTTACCATCAGTCATTTCAAATACATGTCTAAAGGACAGTTCATGAGCATGCAGAAGTCATATTAGCCACTGAAGAGGCCTCTCAATATGAATTCAATTAATTTTATTGCACCACCTGTACGGCCAGTGTTTACAATTGTCCCGTCACAGATCATTGCTTTAAGTGAATTAAAACTATTTGAATCAATTATAAATGAAACTAATTCATCTGCTATTCATCGAGCGCTTCTTTTGTCAAGAGTTATGTGATCTAAGTAGACATCACTTTGTTCTTTAATAAGAACGTAATGCTCTTCATATTCTATACCTGCAAGTGTTTTCGTTTGATCTTTTCTTCCATCAAAGCAGATGCACTCAATTCTCTTCTCTGGTTCTGAAACTTGTGAAGAGTTTGCTTCCTCAACAAAACTCGTGCTTTTTTTCTTTCTCTTGGTACTTATTTTCTATCTAGCATATTGTCTACATTTTAAGATCCCCATATCTTGCAAAGCAGCATTAACAATTTCGGTATTACCTTTACAACTTACTAGGTAAATCTATCTGCTGTCACTAATAATTTATCATATGAACATCTGTTTTGATTGTTTTCTCGTAATTCGGAATCTGGAACCAAAGATGAATCACTTTTCGCTTTCAATATTTTCGTTAACTTTTCCTGAAGAATCAGTTTCACTAAGTGTTGAAAAGCTTTCATCAAGACTACTAGATCTCATTTTTCTACATTCAAGTATTTCATATCTAACTTGATTTCTTTTTCTTGCTGAAGTAATATTCCTATCTATTGGACCAAAGCTGGTTAATTCTTTCTTTTTTGTCCAACAACATATTCCCACACCCAATCACTGGAATTATAAATTGCACGTCTACAATCCGTTTTGCTGATTTTCTTATCATAGCAAGTATAGTACCTATTCAACATCCCATATGATCAAATGTCCTAAGTTTTTTTCAAACATAGATGTCCTTTGTTTGATAGGAACTTTATTTATATTTGATGCTGAAGCAATCAAGTTGAGTTGGGCTGGTCGACGCACCGGGTGTGGTGCGTGGTGCTGTGCGGTACACAGTTCCAGTGACCCGATACAGTGCGACTTTAAAATTACAGAGGTGTGGTGCGACAAAAATGACTTTTGGTGGGGTGCGGTGCGGTGCGGTACTGTACGCCAAATTCCGGTGCTCTGCCAACCCAACTTTCATAGAAACCGCCTCGAAATGATATATGAGGACATGAAAGCAGAACCAAATGCGTTTTTTATACTCTTTTTTTTTGCGACAATTCTGTAACATTCTTTTGCTGCTTTTGTTACCTTTGATTCAAAATCTTCCCTATTCCTTCCTTACAAATAGGTAGTGACAAAAAGACATGAGCCTTTGAAGGGTCATCGAGGCTGGAAAGGGTGTAGGATGGCCAAATGGGCAATTGTTTTGCTTTTTGTGCAGGACATCTTTAGTTATTATTATTTTTTATTATTATTATTATTATTAGTATACCATATATATATATATATATATTATATATAATATATATATATATATAATATATATATATATATATATATATATATATATATATATATTATATATATATATATATATATATATATATATATATATATATATATATATATATATATATATATATATATATATATTGAAAGATAATTTATAATGACATTTTATCTGGAGAAAAAAAAAACTGCAAATAATTAAAATGAAATGACTTAAATCATTTATAGATCTATAACGGTTTGTTAATCAAAGGGCACTTTATATTTGCCTGTGCGTACGCGACAATGCATGTGCACACTGTGCATGCACCAGAGGAGTGCACATGTTTCCCAAGAAAAAATGACACGCTTAAAAAAAAATGCAGTGGACAAGGGTAATAGGTATGACTTGATTGAATTAGTTCAAAATTAAGATAAATAAAAAAAAAACAAAAAAAACCGGACTGTGTATGGGAGGGATATGGTGAGGTCTCTGATGATTCAAATTATAATATATTATACTAAGGAAGACATATGGAACTACATACTTGTGTGGAATTATATAAACAAAAATTTTATATGCTTCCAAATCCCTCCCCCCCCCCCTACGTGTCTAAAGTTATAAGACTTCAGTATAGAAAACAACTGCTTCAGAATTTGTTTATATGTTTTATTAGATAATTATATAAACTTTAAATTTTTGAATATATATATATATATATATATATATATATTATATATACCGATATTATATATAATTATATATATATATATGATATATATATTATATGTATTTATATATATATTTTATATTATATTATATATATATTATATAATATTATATATATATATATATATATATATATATATATATGGGGAGTATGGAGGTCTGTGCCATCTCGCCTCCCCCCCTCTAAAATTTTCATAAACCTTATGTAAGACAATTTTCGTATATTTTATGACGTAATAAGCTTAAACATATCCTTCCTCCATAGACTATTTCGTAGCAAAATTTGCAATCCAAAATTTTTTCGCACGCCAGGTTCATTATAATATATATATATATTATATTTATATATATATATTATAGTTATATTTATATATATAATATATAATAATAAATATATATATATTATATTATATTATTATACATTATAATATAATAATATATATTAATATATGGTATAAATATATATATATTTATATATATATATATTATTATATATATATTATAATATATATTATATATATTATATATATATATTATATATATATATATATATATATATATTCTTATATATATAAATAATAGTATATTTTTTGTATAAATAGATATATATACAATAATACATATATTATTTATATAATTAATAATTATATAATTATATTATATTATATTATAATATATATATATATATAATTAATATATATATATATAATATATATTAATATATATATATTCTCTGATGTACCGATTAATCGGTATTGAGTATTGACAACACCGAATAATCGTCCATGCTGATATTATTGAACACTAGTTGGCGTATGAGTTTTTTTTATCGTATTCTTAAAATTGTTATCAAGAAATTTTTGAAGCCAAACTAAGATAAACCAGTAAGTTGAAATATTTTTTTTTTTTTAAGTTGCTTTTATAATTAATAATTTTAATTTCTTTTTATTAAGTGTTCCATTCAGTATTTAATAATTGATCTTCGCTATAAATAATAAATTATTTACTGCGAATAACATCTAAATAAACCACCTTAAATACTTCGTTAAACGTTTGGATGAATTTTGCTAAGTTAATATAAAAAATATTTGAGTTTTGGGAAAAAAAAAAGTTTGAATTGTTTCAAATTTGGAAAATAAGTGTAGAGTACGGCGATAATTTCTTTTTTTTTTTT
>JABUQX010129840.1:0-7500 GCA_015478945.1 Trachelipus rathkii
ATCTTCATTGTTACGTTAGCATATATTCGATGGTTAGTATATAAAGAACTTATTTTTGTGTTATGTTTATCCGAAATGATACTCGAAATTTGACGTGAATCTATAGATCAATAGATCAAAAGGTCATGGAGGAGTGGGAGAGAGGGGAGGGGAGGGGTTGATGGTTTGATTTGCTGATTTACTGATTTACTGCTTTAAAATCAGTAAGCTATTACACTTTACTATGATATTTTATTCAAAGAACTTATTTTTATGTTATGTTTGGATAAAACTTTGTTATGTTTGCAGTTATTCGTTGGTCTGTATGATAATTAGACAAGGTTATGATTAAATTTTGTTAAATATTACTGTGTCAATATAAAATAAACGTTAATATGTTAGAGATATGCTCGAAAAGGTATGAATATGTTAAATTTTGTATGCAATGTTAGTTACTTTACTGGTGTTAAGTGTGGAACTTTGTTAATGTTAACAGTTTATTCATGCGTAAGTTGTGTTAGGTTTGTTGTTGTACATTATTTTTTTGTCCAGGTAATGCTATGTTAGCTTTATTAATGTGAAAACATTGTTATTTTAGCATATATTCGCTGGTTAGTATATAAAGAACTAATGTTTTTGCTATGTTTATCCGAAATGATACTCGAAATGCAACGTGAATCAATAGATCAATAGATCAAAAGGTCATGGAGGGGTGGGAGTTATGAAGAGTTGAGGGGGTTGGTGGTTTGATATACTGATATATTGATTTATTGCTTTAGAATCGGTAAACTATTACACTTTACTACGATATTTTATTCAAAGAACTTATTTTTATGTTATGTTTGGATAAAACTTTGTTATGTTTGCAATTATTCGTTGGTCTTTATGATAATTAGACAAGGTTATGATAAATTTTTGTTACATAATACTGTGTCATTGTAAAATTAACATTGATATGTTAGAGATATGCTTGAAAAAGTATGAATAGGTTACGTTTTGTATGCAATGTTAGTTACTTTACTGGTGTTAAGTGTTGAACTTTGTTAATGTTAACAGTTTATTCGCTTGTAAGTTATGTTAGGTTTGTCGTTGTACATTATTTTCTTAGTTCAGGTAATGCAATGTTAGCTTTATTAATGTGAAAACATTGTTATGTTAGCATATATTCGCTGGTTAGTATATAAAGAACTCATTTTTGTGCTATGTTTATCCGAAATTATACTCGAAATGCAACGGGAATCAATAGGTCTATAGATCAAAAGGTCAAGGAGAAGTGGGAGGAATGGGAAGGGGAGGGGGTTGGGGTTTTGATTTACTGATATACTGATTTATTGATTTCGGATCGGTAAACCATTACACTTTACTACGATATTTTATTCAAAGAACTTACTTTTATGTTATGTTTGGATAAAACTATGTTATGTTTGCAATTATTCGTTGGTCTGTATGATAATTAGGCAAGGTTATGATAAATTTTTGTTAAATATTACTGTGTCAATGTAAAAGTAACATTGATATGTTATAGATATGCTTGAAAATGTATGAATAGGTTACGTTTTTGTAGGATATGTTAGTTACTTTACTGTTGTTAAGTGTGGAATTTTGTTAATGTTAACAGTTTATTCGCTCATAGTTGTATTAGGTTTGTCGTTGGATATTATTTTCTTAGTTCATATGATGCTATGTTAGCTTTAATAATGTGAAAATTTTGTTACGTTAGCATATATTCGTAGATTAGTGTATAAAGAACGTTTTTATGTTATGTTTAACCTAAATGATACTCAAAATGTGAGTTGAATCAATAGATCAATTGTTAAGTTGTTAATAATTGCTGTTTATTTGTCTGGTTGTTATGTGTTAAGTATATTATATTCATAGTTTAGCTTTACAGAGGATTAAACTTTACTATGTTTGTATTTATCCGTTAGGTATTATGGTACTTTATTAAGGTTATGGTGAACTTTTTGTTTAATATTAAAATGTTCATGTAAAATTAACATTGATATGTTAAGAGATATGCTTGACAAAGTGTGAATAGGTTACGTTTTTGTACGCTATGTTAGTTACTTTACTGTTGTTAAGTGTGAAACTTTGTTAATTTTAACCGTTTATTCAGGTTTGAGATGTGTTAGGTTTGTTGTTGTACATTATATTCTTAGACCGGATGATGCTATGTTAGCTTTATTAATGTGAAAACTTTGTTACGTTAGCATATATTCGTTGATCTTTGTTTAAAGAACTTGTTTTTCATGTTATATTTATTCAAAAGGATACACGAAATGTGACTTAAACCAATAGATCAGCAGATCGATAGATCATGGGAGGAAAGAAGAAGGGGAGGAGAGTAGGGTGGATGGTTTGATTTACTAATTTACTGCTTTAAGGTATGTAAAACTTGACAATTTTATTAAAAAAATATGACTTGAATCAAAAGATCAATAGATCAATATATCAATAGATCATTGATGAGGTGGGCAGTGTGGTATGGCTGATTGGATTTACTGATTTATTGATTTAGGGTATGTAATACATGACAATTTTACTAAAAATATGTCTTGAATCAATAGATCAATAGATCAATAGATCAATAGATCAATAGATCAATAGATCAATAGATCATGGTTGGACAGGAGTGTAGGTTGGGTGGTTTGATTTACTGATTTCCTGATTTAGTGTATGTAAAACATGTCATTTTTAGTAAAAAAAAATGACTTGAATCAATAGATCAATAGATCAATACACCAATACATCAATAGATCAATATATCACGGATGGAGAGGTGGGTGGCTTGATGGAGGTTTGATTTACCGATTTACTGATTTACTGCTTTAGGGTATGTAAAACGTGAAAATTTTAGTAAAAAATATTACTTGAATCAATAGATCAGTAGTTCCATAGATCAGTAGATCATTGATGGGTAGTAGAGGGTGGGATGGCAGTTTGTTTTACTGATTTACTGCTTTAGGGTATGTAAAACATAACAATTTTAAGAAAAATATGATTGGATCAATAGATCATGAATGGTTAGGATGGTGGTACGGAGGGCAGTTTGTTTTACTGATTTACTGACTTCCTGCTTTAGAGTATGTAAAAACATGCTAAAACAAAATGTTAACTCGGAAAACTAAACACGTATGCGGTATCACGACGGTTTTGCGCCCGATTGCGCCTGCGGGCGCGAGCTCGAGCGCGCCAGTTTTGCGCCGGGGCGGGCAGGCAGGCAGGCAGGCAGGCTGGCATGCTAGCGGGCAGGCGGAACCCTTCACACTAGCGTCCTCAAACCATCATATTCGAGATCTACATCCTTATAAACATATATTTTGATACATATATTGTATTATTATACAAATATTTACTAACTCGGCACCGCACCGGAGCCAACACCGGTGCCGTTATCAACTTAAACTCCTCTGGTTTAGGATCCTTTCTCATTCTTCTATGTATTACCCAAATTTCAACCATCCTATTCTAGGCATTCCAATTCCATTTCCTTCAGAGGTACCCACCTTTAATTTAGGAGGCCGGGTCGGACACAGAGTTTACGAAAATTTTATAATCAATCATTTTCGAGATCGTACAGGGTTAGTACATAATATAATATAAGTATCACCCAAGGTGAACTAATAATTAAATTATACAGATTATTTTTAACTACTACCCATCACCAGCGGTCTGGACAGCCAGAGCTGATTGCGACGATGCCCACTGCTATCTGTAAGTATCCGACATTCCGAACTCTTCTTATCCAGATACCGACTCCGCAATCCTTCATCTCCCAAAATTTTAACATTCTACCGAACGCAAATATTCAGAATTTTTTAGTGGGGGGCAGCGACCTCTTCGGGAGGTGCACGGGAACGATTCTCGTCGTAAAGAAAGAGATTACGTCAATCACCACCTGGAGCCCCACCAAGTTTATAAGACTCGACCTTACGATAGCCTACCATGATTATGTGTATTTATAATAATTATTATATATATATATATATATAGTGATATTCAATAATAATTCTATATAATAATGGATTTATACTGATATTTATCTATACATATAAATTATATTTATTTTAATTCAATTATTATTATATTATTTATTTGTATTAGTTATAATTTATGGGTACTCACTTCTATACGGTATATATTTATAGGCGATGAATATATAATTAATGTTTTTTATATAATATATTATACAGTGAGCACTAATATATACTAACTTAATATTTTATAAGTATAATCATTCGCTAGTAATACTATAACCATTGTTATATACATATATCTTATAATATGTACTGATATATATAGTATATATTAATATATAAATATATAATTAGTATAGTTACCTATGAATTATAAATTATACAATACCTATTTATTTATAGCGGGTATACGTATACCTATAACTATAGGATGATAGTTAGTATAATCCAGTATTTAGTGCATAACTACTTATTTTGAGGGTGAATAAACAAGTTTATTTATTTATTATGGTTTATATATAGAATTATACTGAATTCATTAATTAACATACATATCTTGTGATATAGATATTAATGGGGGTTATTAGCTGATATCACATTTTATAATGTTCCATATATTAGGGGTGGTTAAAAAATTATATTATTTAGTCTCAAGTACCAGCCTAATATCTTGAGTAACTACTAGTATTATCTTTATACATAGAGTCAGATACATCATAAGAAAAATTATATAAGATATATATATATATATATCAGGCTTCTTATACAGATACTAGTAATAATTATATTATATAATGTACGTGTTACTACTCAGTATAAATAGTTGATATTGGTTATAAAATTTTATAATTTAGGCTCATACTATATATTATATATAGTAATTATATATTAGGTATAAATATATAACTATCCTTGTTTCAGGAACTACCAAATATAAGAAAATGATTATATACAAGGCATAGAAAAACATGTTTTATAATATATACATTACTTAAATGCGAATAACAACCGTTAGAAATAGAAAAACACATTTTAAGTCCATTGAAGAACGTTTAGGAATATTTATGGAAAAATAAAAGTTTTATACGTTTTATATGATAAATCCTATATATGAGAATATTCATAAATATATATTAATCTGATAAGTTGGGCGAGAGATAATAGATAATATATGTATATACAACTCGAGTGACGATTATTTAAAACGACTGAGAGATGAATAACGGCTTAGAAAAGCTACAATTTATCATTAATTTAGTCCGGATACTCTACCGATATCCCGATAACTCGTGAATAAAAATATCTGCTGATAATGCGATTTTTGTCCACCGCCATATCACGATAAATCCAAATCCTCGTTTGTGTATTGGTTATCTTTTATGAGCTTAATTAATAAAATACCAATGTTAACCACATATTATATATCTTATGTTAAGAAAATGTTAATAACACTAATTTATATCATACTTACATCTGGTTTCAGCTACTTATTCTATTGAAAATCGGGATATTTTCAGCTATGTTGGACTCGTACAACGTACCCAGAAATTATATGCAAAATGCTTGCTACTTTCTTTACCAAACTAGTAAAATTATTGGCAATCCTTTTAAATAGAGATATTAATTTTTTTCCCATTTGCATCCTCAATGTTTTCACTTTTTTCATAATAATACAATTTATTTTCATAATATTTTAATGTCTCTGATGTTATAAAATCTAAATGTATGTAAAAACCAAAAGATAAGGTTAATTAAAGGAATTTGAAGTGTTCAGAAACAATAACAGGTAAAAAAGATACTCTTCTTCATCTGTTAAAAATTATTATAAATACTAATACGATTCGGTCTTCGGCAGCAATTTTAGTTATGTTCCACCTTTTACTATAAACATGTTTTAGACATATAATTTAAATTATTTCATCCTGACGAGAATTCCTCTTGCTCTGGAATTGATATCCTTTGATCATAGGTAGAGCAATATCGCTTCCACAGCACCGCTAGACGGCTTCAATTGCATTAATTGTACCTTATAAAGAATCAATGAGCAACCTTTCTCATTGCAATAAAAGCTAGATCTGAAGTAGTATCTAGATCTGTCCGATTTCTGCACTGCTTTAGCCACTTATTATTTACAATGAGAGCAGCTTTACTCTTGATTGAATCTTTAAGACGACGTTGACCCTGATTAATTAAGCAGTGTAATCATCAGCTATCATTCAGATGCTTGAAGTTAGTAGTCCTTCCTCTATGCATGTCCTCTCCCTCGCTGCTGATGGGTACTATGTTGGCACGTTCTCGAATTCCGGTACGCCCGCAATAACTCTTTCACCTCTTATTCTTCCTCAGGGTATAGCCTTTGACCTCCTAACTTTTCAACCATTGTTTCTCAAACCCATCATCAACAGCATGACAGACGAGACTTGGGGTGGAAGGCAGTGAACAAGAAGGTACCTCCTCATGTATCAAGGTGCTGGAGAACCTCGTTTTATGGCATGCCCCAAAAAGAAAAGGGGGGAAGGTTGGGAGGGCCAAAAAGAGTGAGAAAGTATTTTATGACAGTCTGCAGAACTGGGAGATTGGCATTGGGTCATTACAAGTCAATCAGACTTTTTGTTTGGTAACACAATAGGGTGGGATCAGGCAGCCCAGAGATATGCACTGTGGATCTCACCCCTTGGAGTTGAATCAGTGCAAACGACGGGGACTGGTGCCAATGACCTGATAAATTGAAAAAATAAATATTTTTTGACTAGTATAAAATGAAGAGATTAGCTACATCGCGAATTAGAGAGGGAGAGGAGAGGAGAGGATAAGAGAAAGTAAAGAGAAATGAGAAAGAATGAGAGAGTAAGAACGTTTCGCTAATGAATTGAAGGATAAGAGTATTATAGCAATGAAGATATACTAAGAGAGAGACAGGAGAGAAGAGAGAGAGAATAAAGAGAGATGCGATGTCATAGTCATGAGAGCAGAGCGACGATGGAAGATATTTTTCTCTACTGGAAGATTTCTCTGCTGGATCATGCATCTGTTCAGTTCCTCTTTCTTCTCAACCAGTACTTTGTTAAGGACCACCAGGCTGTCATAAAGGCTGTTCCACCTTGTTTTGGTGGCCTGGTAAGAGTTGGCAGGTGACGATTATCGTTATATATATTTCGTTATACACGCCACTGAGCGATTTCTCTATCGTTATAATATAATATATATATATATATTATATATATTATAATAAAGTATATATTTGTCATACCGTATATAATATAATAGTATACGGGCACCTAGTATAATATATATATATATATCTATATAGGTATATATATATATAATATATATTATATATATATTATATTATAACAAAAAGTATCTTTAGAAATTATTGAAAAAGATTTTTATAAAACTGCTATTGCTACAGAGAATAAGCCGGGTCGAAAAATTATCGCCATAGGTAGTTTATCGTAGTTTGGAACAAAAATTATCGCGATACAGATTTATCGTAAAATTTTTTATCGATAACAGATAACTCCGAACCCACCGTTTAATCGGC
>JABUQX010129841.1:7500-30389 GCA_015478945.1 Trachelipus rathkii
TTAAAGTAAAACAATCTTATCTATAAATAATTACCATATGACTAATATATATAAGTCTTATACATATAATAAATTCATATATAATATATATCATAATCATCTACCTCCTTGAAAACCGTTATATAATATATATATAATAATACTATATCATAAATACTTACATATACATTACTATATTTATCATAATGCAAGTATTAGATATATAGTATAGTACATATACACATATATAGATATAATATTATAATATAGTCAATATATATATATAATATACTTACTATATTAATTACACTTACACTTACACACATACCTTATACGAATATATTAATATATATATTTGTAAATATGTCCTATCTATACGACTATATGTAATGTATATATAGCATCTGTATATATACATACGTTTGATGCCCACATGCAATTAAAATGCCTCAGATCGAATTGTATTAGCTCAATTAACTCCAATACCTTTTGCCACATGAATGAAATTCTCACTTACGTCTTATGATGACTATTTCCATGCTTTGATGAACGTCTCATAATATCTTTTATGATATAATAAATATTTTAATTGATATATAGTTATTAAGTTCTGTATTTAAAGTATTAGATATAACTCTAACTACTATATATCTATTAGTAGTAATGCTTACTCATATTTATATTATATATATATATATTATATATATATATTATATAGATATAATATATATATAATATATAATATATATGAATAATATATACCAGGGTCTTAAAACGCCATATACATATATATATAGGGTACAAATATTCTTATTTTTATAAATGTTTCGTTTGAACTTATAAAGAGCCCTTTAGGAATAAATGTCTCTATGAATAAATTATCCGCCGCCGTAATTATTAATTCACAGTATACCTTTAGATTTACCATAACATACTTTGTGATCTAGTTCTGTTGTAACATATTGTTTAAATATGAGAATATCTATTTATTTTTTATAATAATGATAAATCTTACTTCTTCCGACATTAAAATATTTGTGTTAGAATTTTCCAAATATATTTATTTGTGCTTTTACAGATATATTCATGGTAATTTGAAATTATTTAAATTAACTAGAGCCAGAAAAAAGTTTTTACCTATTAAACGTAGCTTTTCTCCCGATTACCATAAGGTGAGTGCAACGCATGCAGAACGCTTTTCTCATTTTTTTTAAGACTTTCATGATATATGTCTCTCCGCTGCACATGTAGAACGACCACCCCAACTCAGAGTTTAAAAGTGTGCCAAGGATTTACGTGTACTATTCTCGAGAGCATACGCTTGTTTCAGTCGCAGGTCAGGCAGTAAAATTGCGAACTGGCTGCATCCACAGCCGTTCTCCCCCAGTTCGGACCATAACCCATGTAAGTGACAGCCATAGTGTTTAAATCCTGGGGTTTGAAGCCCTGCCCATAGAGAAAGAAATCAGAGCCCGAGAGAAGCGGCCTCGACACAGCGCAGCACCTTGCCACCTCAACCAACAGGAAGGCAAGCCTCTATAACTGGAGGGTTTAGATGAGCAGTGATCATTGTATTGGCGATTGAGTAAAAGAGAGAAACGCCAGCAACTTCGAAGCGAGAAAACGAGATGACTTGCGGGAAAGAGAAGTTGTGAGCTAGGAGAGTTGATAAGATGACGAAACGTCCTTGAAGAGCGCGATCAAACTTCAAAGAGAGCTTTTTGAGTGGAACAACAACAGATGTGTAATGCAATACTCCAAAAAAGTCGAACCAAACCCTGTAAGGACATAGCACTTGGAGTGGTGCGAAGAAATACATACTTGACAGACAGGTGCCTACACGAACCATCGTAATCACTTAATAGAAGGCTGTTTACACAAGCGAAGAATGGTGATCCATCCAAACTATCGATCTATAGAAATGAAACACCAAGAATATTAATGTCGCCGAGCTGTAGCGTGCCGCAAACACTACATATAGGCAGAGCTGCAGATATTAAATTTCCGCAGTCTACTCATACACCGCCCCACTAAGTCACGCCGTTAGCGTCTACCTACGCACAGAACGGTCAACATAATTAATTTTATATACTTAGTATGAAAATGTAAAATATAATATATATATATATATATATATATATATAATATTATAATATATTAATATATATATATATATATATATATTATATATATATAACTATATAATATACTATATATATTCACACTATATATATATATATATATAAGATATAGTATTATATACTATATTTATATAATTATATATAATATAATATAATATAATTAGTCATATATAATTCATTATATATATTTATATTTCATAATTACCATTTCAAACATTCAAACCTCCATTCTTAATTATTTCAAATATAACATATTAACTATAATATCCATTACCATAACATAACTCAAATACACTTTCAACATACCTAACACAGGGTTTTTATGCTATGCCCTTGTTTAAAGTTCTGTAATCGTAAAATGAAAGCTTTGGGCAATTAAAATCTATTTGGGGTACAAAATTTTCCGATAAATTTAATATTTATTTTATATTCTTTGTAGACTACTACTGTTACCGAGTATTAAAATTATCTATTAAATTTTATTTGATTTTTTTATTTATATTTATTAACTTCTCTTAAATCACCGAAATGTGTGTTTTAGATTAGAATTTGTAATTTTTCGCAGACGCTAGATAAACTCTCCCTAAGTATTGTAAACCGAGTTTTTAAAAAAAATAAATATTTTCTATATTTGAATTACATTAAAAGATATTTTACAAATGAATTACTTTATTTTAGACCGTATTATAATGTTTATTTATATTACAAAGCTAACATATAAAATCTTTTGACCCAAAGAAAAAATTAAGATTCTTCTACCCTATATTTTTATATGATCTACCTTTACCGATATTATATTATCTATGTTAGTTTTTCAATCAACGTGTTGTTGGATCAAAACATTAAGCTACAGTGAAAAACAGGGTAAACGCTTAAATGAGCACAAATATATTCAAAAGACCATGGTGTGCTTCCCCAGAACCTGCTACCAGCTGAGGTACAATGTAAGAACTCAGCATTAAGATGGTTTTAATTATACTGACATATTTGTAAGCAAGGCTGCGTCAGAAAAGAGAAACAAGAGACAAGTGTAGCAGAAAGATAAAACTATACGCAGGAGTCATTCTGAGAAAAGTGCAGGCAATAGGTAAGTGTAGTCTTACTTGGATATAGCGAGTTCAGTTAATGAAGCCAGTGTAACATTATTTCATTTTAATAGACTTTATTTAATAAAGAGAAATGACGCCAGTTATAAATCTAGCTACGCACAAAAACAAAGTACTGGAGAAAGTGGTATGGTAGTGAATTACTTGTATAACGACAGATTATGTATAAACCTAAAAAAACCAACACTCTCTTCCAATGAATAGAAGTTAGTTTGAGTGGAACCACAAATTAATCGAAAATGCAAAATCCTAAACATCACACTTTCATGAAGATTATTTGAGACAGTAAACACAAAGAATTGCATAAAAATAACAGATATGACTTATAATGGATAAAGAAGACGGTTTTCAGATAAGAGTATATACAATCACGAGGTTGTGATTCTCTCTAATATCCTGAGCCTCACCGAAGTGAGAGTTATAATATTAGTATACAAAAAATAAGCAAATAAACTCTTTTGACAAAGAAATAGATAATTTAATAATTTCTACCACACTAGTCTTTAATAAAATATCTATTCCCCTAAATCTTATTCATAAAAGCTATAAAACATAAATTCATATATATATAATGGACTGAAAGATAATCACCAATAATGTATGTTAATAATAACTAAAAAGTAATTAATAAACTCATTTAAGCGGAATATATTTATTCCCATTCTGATAACTTATATAAATTTAAGGTTCTTTTTATAACAGTTCAAAACGAACGGAACATATTCTAATAAAACGGATTTGTACCATAATATATACCTTCATGTTTTTATAAATTTGATAACGATAAAATATAAAATATAAATACACGATCATATGTTTTTATATATATAATAATCATATCTTTTTTAAATCATAATTCAATAACAAAATTATTAATTTTAAAATCTTGATATATTATAAAACATACCTATTTTAAAAAAGCAGTAATATTCCTAATAATAAGTAGTAAACTATTATAATATAATTTACAATTTATATTATTATCATAAGATGGTAGTGATATACTCAATATAATGCTAAAGCATACATTATCCGGCAACGAGAGACCATATATCTGACAATCCTTCTAATTCCAATGTGAGAGATCATGCTTATTCTTGACTATCGCTTATGGTCTATGCTCTTATACGTCAATTTGGGATAGTCGTTAACAACAGGTTTAATACATGTCTATAAAAAAAAGCACGTTAAACTGATACGCACTGGAATGGTTACTGCAGCATGAGAATACGATTATGACAATTGAGAGACCTAATACTGAATAGTAAACTAACAATGTCACTCTCTCCATAAGACCCTCATCAATGTAGCCGCTTTTGATATTAGGAGTACTTATTACAGCTCCATTATTTGATAGTATGCTTAGGTGTAGATCTGTTTGTGGTACCACTTCAAAACATAAAACTTCTTAATTGAAAAAGTGTGAAGAAATATGAATTTATGATTTTTGACATTTTCACGAGAGGTCAAATACTATTGTGGTTATCCACTCACACAACAACCTTCTTGATAAGCAGTGTTGTATTATGGTGATTATCTGTCGTTCTAGTAAGATCAACATCACACTCACTATTCTCACACAGTACTCTCGTTTTATTTTATCCGTATTTATTCGCGCTCTTTTAAATTAAATAGCTATTATACAATGAGTACACTAGCTCATTCTGACTCAGTCAGTATTACTACATCCATCTCACAAGTTGCCTAGTCGATTATGAATCTTTCCACCACTATCCACTGTACTTTCTTACTTCCGATCCTTCTAACGCCAGATTTTAACTCTAGGTGAATTTACATGTACAGCTATTCCACTGGCTAGTAAGTCTGGAACGACACAACTTTTAATATATTTGACGCCACATCGAACTTTGACCTGTGATCTCAGTAAGAACTTGCATTCTCAAATCTAGCACAAAAACGTATATAGCAATCATAATCATTTCTTGAAAAATATCGAAGATCATTAAAAAAT
Source organism: Trachelipus rathkii (assembly GCA_015478945.1). Taxonomy (NCBI): domain Eukaryota; kingdom Metazoa; phylum Arthropoda; class Malacostraca; order Isopoda; family Trachelipodidae; genus Trachelipus; species Trachelipus rathkii. Next base: position 12,699 of record JABUQX010129841.1, read on the forward strand.
GGTTAGGAGGGAAATATTTTCTTTGAAATACATATTGGTACCATTAAAAACTATAGTTCTTAAAACATATTCTACTAGTTTATTTTAATTAATCAATATAAATATCTTTTTTATTAAAAAACGGTAATGCTGGAGAATTTTATCAAAAACTCTAATCTAAACACAATTTTCTGATTTAGAGAAGTAACAAAATAACACAAAATGTCGGTTAAAATTTTAATATTGAAAAATTTTTAAATCTTTAGATTTTAGATACTAAAATATATCAGAAGAAAGGCTAGAGTTTGACTTTACTCCCTCAACAATCTTATCTCCAAAGGCTTAAGAGTTTCATAACAGGTACTAATCGAGAAAAGCACATATAAACGGTTTGTATAGTCTTGAAATATATATAATATATTATAATAATATAAATATATATTAATTATGTATATTAGTTTATTAATTATATTGTATATATATTATATATAATGTATATTATCGAATAATAAGAAGGCTTGTTCTGAAATCAATCCTCCTAATATATTATATACAATAAAATGAGGGGAATTTTTATAATCATATTGTATTATGTACACTGATCATAGTTATATTTGTTAGTATGATCATGTATATGTTAGTTTATTGCTCTTTAATAAAGCAAATCGCTTGCTACTAATGTACTATAATAAACAGTATAGTAAATTTAATAATATTGAGTTATTAATGGTAAATGTAGAGAGTTAACATACAAATGATCATGAATATGATTAATATTTATCAGTAGAATATTAACGCTGGTTGATCGATTATTATAGTAACCTTTTTAGAGTTACTATATGAGTTAGCTAAATATATATTTAACTGTTATGGAAGCAAGACATTGTAATGTCATACTGTCTTTATTTCAGAAAATTTTTACATAGTTTAACTTTATTTATCACCGTATTAGTATGTATTATGAACCTCATATTGGAGTATGCATGGGATCAGATGTGATAATGATACAGAAAAAAGTGTGAATCAGGTTGCGTTTCCATATTAATAGATTGTATACTATATCATGCTTGATACTTAAATATATGGCTTATTTGACTATAATATGATATTATATGTTAGTTCTGATGTGTGTGTGTTGATGTGTCTGAGAGTCTGTGTGTGATTTTGTAGCTGTACACGTGTGTAGTGGTGTGTGCTTATCACTGATATGTGTGCACTTATTGTGATGCTGTGATGTGCGCATATTAATCTTATTATCAGACATGATATTGAGTTATTGAGTTATATGAGCAGAACTATAATCGCTCTAATGTCTTATTATACTTCATTGATATGATTTAAAGTGATATATACATACAATGGTTGATATGAAGGAATTATATGGGTCAGAGAGATCTATGATAGAGCATGTTATGGTATCTACAAGATGCATCAATTTTCAACATATAAGTCTATAATCTTAATACAACTTTCTCATAATTTTAGTTCCAGAATATAGCACATGGATTTCTGATGCACTTTTCTCAGTGAGAAACGATATCCTTTGTGCTCAACCATCAAGCTACAAATGCTAAATGTCTATCAGATATCTGAGCTTCACAACTTCATTTTGAGAAAGATCTTGAAAACTTTCGACAAATTATACAGCTTGTGGTTCCACTCAAAAAGAATTGGACTCATCTTTGATAGTTAAAATAGATCGTTATAAGAGATGAACTATGAATCTTGATATTTTCGACACATCACATCATCTAGATCCAATATAGAGGCTCGATATTTCAAATTTAACTATCTAAATGGAGGTATTGTCTCAATGATATTAATCTATTGGGTGACGATATATATGTCTTTGTCTGATTATTTTGTTCACTTATATTTTTACAGCCCACATATTGCTAGTCTAGAGAGCTAAGACAGAGATGGTAGCACCACGTTTAAGAGCCTGTACCCAATCTAAAACATACCGAGTTCGAGCTTTGATATATATAGCGCTATACTAATCTTCTCTGAGTAGATAATTAGGTGTAGTCTATTGTGAGTGGCTTACAAAGGACCTTCTGAGAGCAGCTCTTCCCACTCATTTAATCTATATATTATGTCTGAGAAATTATAATAACACCAGAGGATTTACCTTATGAGATAGTCATTAAAGATACATTATTACAGTAAGTTATAACACCGAGATAATATTTTGGCGTAGTAGATTCATTCCTACGATAAATTAATGACTGAGTATGAGGACTACGGATAGCTATGAACAAATCTGAAACGAAAATGAAGTGAATAGATAATTACATCTTTTACATATATGATTAGAGTCCACATCTCGTTTTAAGAATAGGGTTGAAATGTATTGTTGATTTCTTTAACTGTGGCACTACTCCAACAATACATAAATTTTGCAAAGGTTATGTCTAAATCAGGCGACTGTATAAAACCAGAATTGACGTTGTACGACTATATTATTTAGTATAAATTAACGCCACCATTTTTATAGATTTCTGATTTAAAAGGTGTATTTTGCACAATTTTTTTTATCGGAATTTGAGGGAAGAAAGGCATTAGAAACGGAATGTATTTCATTAAAATAGGATTTAAAATGTGCTAATCCCGGAGCAAGTTCTGAAAATTTATGGCGCGGAAACGAAAAAATCCAATAGAATTTGAAAACCATAAATAGTAGGTATTTGAAATCGACTCCAATGCTCGAATATGGGTAAAATATAAAAAATTATGAGTGTACACTACAATAATTTTTAGGTAATAGTCAAATCTTTGTATAGATATCTCAAGTTCTGGAAAGTCAGAAAATAAGTATTAGAGAAAGACGTTTCGATCAGACGACACGATAAACTAGAGATGCGAAAAAATTGAAAAATGACAAAATTAGAAACGCAAAGAAAAATAAAACGAAAAGACAAACAAACGAAACGACGCTTTAGAACATGCAGGAGCAAAGCCTACAGTGAGTGTTTATAGAGATCAAAATCGAGCTAGAGAGGTCCGAAATTAGGGTTACTGTCCATATTTTGTGAGGGGTGATAAATATATGGAGGCTTAGCGGAAGTAAATTGGCCAACTCCTCACACCACTATGATTATCATACATGATATATGTTTTTATAAATTAAAACGCTTCTAGACCTGATTCTTATATTGCACTAGTACAAAAAAGAAAGCATAGTTCCAAGTAACGAAAACAGAAGATTATGATCAACTTGAAACGGGAAAGTCACTTAACATATTATTTCTTATCAGGAATGAGTTAAAGTAAACCTTATACTCACATCTAATAACACGAGAATAATACGAGATAGTAAGAAATAAAACTTCAATATTAAGAGACCATTAAAGAGGGAAGCGTATATAGGGAATTTGGAAAAAAAAGATAAAAAAAATGTTTTATTTATTGATCAGTGTAGAGAATACTAAGAAAAAGCACATTTATAAGAAGAATAAATTTAAAAACTTATCATTGCTTAGGAAGAAGGTTTACATAGAGTAAACGCTAGTGATACATTTTTTATATTATATTACGTGTGATATAAGAGTATCTCCTTTGTGCCGAGTTTAAATCTTGAAAAGTCAGGTTAGTTTTTTCGCATTTATAAAAGTAGTTACTAAATAGTACGAAAAAACAATTACGAATTATTATACTGGATTAAACGCTAATAGCGTTAATGCCCACCACTTTTGGAACAACGAATATATACATAAATAGATAATTCAGTTTAAAAGGTTTGTCATGAGTGAAAAAGGATTATAGGGGTGTTACTATTAATAGGTAAATTTAAAATTTTGTGAAAGTTCCTCATATATCAGGTAATAAGCTTCTAGGTCTAATTATTGCCGAAAACATGAATAAGAAAAATCTAAAAATATATAATGAAGACTCCTCTCTATAATATATCTATACAGATTTGGAATCACTCATTCATTAAATGGCTTAGTAATATTTAGAGATCTTAATGGAGTCCTATAAAACAAAATATACAATACATTGATACAGAATTAAAGAATGATAAGGCATTCTAAATTTACCAAGAAATTTAGCAGGATCTAGTGTATAGTTACTCTTATATTAATCATATCATGTGTGTTCATATATTATCTATTAAGAGAGTGATGATGATTGATAGTGATAATAGAAATAGTTCCTTTTTATCCAATATATATTTAACAATTTGATTTTATTGTATCTATATTCATGTGAGATTACTAAGGCATATTTATATCTTTTAAGATGTGGTATTTTATATTGAGATGTCTTACTCGAAATTTTAATGGTGTCATAATCTTTGTATACATATTAAAAACTATTTAATAATATACATATAATTTTGTTAGTCATAGACTAATTCTTATTAAATATGTATAAATATACAGATAGATACAATATTCTTTTCACTCTTTATATTGAAATTTAAATGTTTGAGAACCAAGGCAACATTCGTATTTATTAGCTAAAGAGTGTTGTATATGATACTACATCTATAACAAATGGGTCTATATTTGAGCTTTTCACATTTTTATCGAAATTTTATTACTTTTATTATGATATCATAAAATATACTGATGTGTATGACGATAAAGAAGTGTGTGTAAGAATAAGTAGAGTTCAAACTTATTATTGAAAATTATTCTAGCAACATAGTATAATGCATAAACACTAGTTTCAAAGACCAATAACTCATATATAATGAAAATAAATCGGTTTATAAAATGTATTATTGTGAAATCGTACACATTGAGTTATCTAGCAGATGTGTCCACGTATCTACTAAAGAATGTGAAATGCTCACAGTGAAATCTGCGCACAACACTTCATGTGTAACCCTAACGACTTTATTAACAGAAATCCACTGCACGATAAGAAAACGAGCGTCTTGATTAACTATATACAAAAGCACTTACATTTGTGAACAACGCAACACACAAAGACGTGGCTTCACTAAACATTCACTAGATCGACTCTAAAGCGACCAACACTAAGAATCAGGTGAGAAAAATATTTAAAAGAAAATTCCACACTTCGTTAAGGCTTTATGGTAATATATTTTAGTAAAATAGTCAGTAGTTTTTGAGACTTTTTCCTTTCCACCATCAATGTTACAGGCATGTTGGATACATCGGAGCGAGCATACTACAACTAATACAAACAAACCAACCCTTTAAACACGTAATAATTGAAAGTTATGCCTGATCTATGAGACACACATCTTCTAACAGTGAGCCACACTCTCACAATTGTATTACAATAGAACAGATAGTTAAAATCTGTTAAAAATGACTTTTACATTCATAAAAACAACTGCCATTACCAAATATTGTTCGAATAATCGATATAAATATCATTAACACATGTTTAAATATCGCACTAATACTTTAAACTGAGCCTAGCTCATTAGGAAGATGGCTCACTACCACATACACTAGACTCTCATGTGTGGGTGTATAAGGAGGTCGAGTTCGTTCACTTGTCTTCTACTATAATATCATGTTCTAATACAAGCAGCTCAACATAGCAAACATGTCTCTCTTCTAGCACCTCTCACAGCGGACAAGCTATATGTATGAGATCAATATTAAATTCTTTGTCAGGAAAGTAATGGTGAATTCCCATGTAGATGATGTTGATGACGCCACAGAATTAAGTTGCTCGTAAGTACCGCTAAGAAGTCTAAAAGAAGTAAACTCACTAAGTACGAAGCACAAAAACATGCACATGCTCAAAAAGTCTTTCTAATTCTTCCAGTAAAGGTTAACAAATCACACACGCATTTTATTAGCGCGTTCATACCACACCCGAAATGGACAGCACATAATCTTTTACAGCTAGTAAGGATCTGGAGAAAATTACGTAAAATGATCATTTTACAATCAATATCTACATGATTTACTAATCCTCACGAGATATCTTACATAAATACTACTTCAATCATATACTGCGAGAAATTACCCTATAAGCTCAAACCCTTTACAGATATGGTGTGGATTCCAATCACTCATCCTCAGATTATCGTTCTTATTATTACTCATAATTAGATTAGTTGTCTAAGAATATTGATATAAAATACATCCTTATTTAACTAATGTTATAATCACTTATTTGGAGATAATAGTTATAAATATACACTAAGAATGTATGAGCGAGGGCTCGTCCAGACTTTTATTATATTTGATATTATGAGTGAAAGCGTTACCATTTGAATCCCGTTGGTCAGTTCTCACAGACGTCATGATTTTAATCATCACATATCATACAATTACTAATCTAATACATAACGTACTTAAATAGCTTATCATGTATATACCGTTTAGAACGTATTCGAGTTCATAAGAACGGGGAACTTATCTAATAAAGTTTTAGCTTGTAGCAAGAGTGAGCATGTATTGTATAGCTGACTGAGTCTGAATATCAGTATTGATAACAAATATAATATACTCTGACTATACATTGAAATTAAACGGAAATGTATTTTAATAAGCGATAGGTAAATCGGACTAGCTAAATTCTTCTTTCTCAAAAATATAAGCATATATAGATACCTATCTTTTGAAATAATCATTAAATGCAGCAAGGCTGAAAGCTTCATTGGAAAAATAAACAAAGGGACGCCTTATCAATCCTTAGAAAACAAGCATATGTCAAGGATATGCTTAAACCCACGCATTAATCTCGAGATAGATGCGTGAGTAATGTGAATCTCGGTACGGTGCGTGGAAGGAGATATACATGGAGGACAGAAGATACACTAGGTGTCCTTATTAAATGTGATTGAAAGTGATGAGAAGGTCAGTATTGATCGGCACTCTGTAATTACCAAGTCGCGGTGACTAAAAGATCTCAAATGACCTTATCTGAGAGGTTTGAGAAGAGTAGTTGAAATTGGGTGGAATATCTGCCGAGCCGAGATGGATGAAAAGGTGATAAGTTAAAGTAGATCCATTCGAGAAAATGCTATACGTTAACGCGGGTATCGTTAGACATGGGAAATGAGAATCGAGATGTAGCTGAAAAACATATAGTCATCTTGGTGTGTGGATCGGCTCACTTAGGAATAGATTAACGTGTGGCCAAAAGCGAAAATTAGTGAAGGACGTCTCGAACTTACTCACATAATCAAAGTTGGACATCAATAATGCCATATCGACTAACCTATTGTGAACATTGCGGAGATAAGAGAGTTGTATCTTCACGGAGAGGAGCTAGTGTCGATGAGCAGAGTAATCTGTATGAGTGCGAAATACGACAATGGAAATCCAACGTGTACTGATATTAAAATCTATGAATGTGTTGTGAATACGATTGATGCACAGCATTACTAAGCCCGAAAGAGAGTATGTATAGATATATAACAGAATAGATCGTTAACGGAGTATATACTGTCAACGTATTTGTATAGAAAACTGTCAAGCAGGGTGAGATACTGGAATTTGATAGAAGGCGTTTCACGGATATATTTTTAGAAAAGATAGTTCAGTCATTCAGGTTTCATGTGTTCCTTTGTGTAAATGTCTGTATGTGAGGAACAAGTTAATTAATCTGTGGACGTGTAGATGGCGAGTCTCATAGCGGCACCTATAATATCTTCTCAGGTATGGGTGATAGTTGCAGCGTTAGTTTGAGAGCCTACAAGGTGAAGAGGGGCAGAGCGTCGTCAGCAACTGTATACTATACGTAGAGACTGTACTGTATTGAAGCTGAGTGTCTAAACCACAGCTTAGCATGAGAGAAAGGTTTTCCGCTTTAGTCTCGAGATGTGGATAGGACCTCTAGTTGTTTCATGTTCTAGTGGAAGGTCGAGATGGTGAGAAGGCCGAGCGAAATAGGTCAAATAAGAGATTTCGAGAGTGGATCACTAGGATGAAGATGGGTGTACCATTAATGGATAATGGGACATATCTATATTTGTTAAATATGCAATAATAGGTGTTCTCTAACGTTAGTTAATACGTGCTTTAAAGTACAGCCGGCATGAAACACGAATAGGAGGTTGGATTTCTTCGTTAAACCTGGCGCTGCGGTATAGTAGGATAAGTTTATGAAGACTCATCATCTATATGTACTTATGTCGTAGATGGGAGGATGAGTTCTGATAAAATCAGTTTATTTGTTCTGATGTCGTTAGGGGCTATTTGCCTTAATAATGTTGTCTGCATTATGCAGCATATTTTATATAAATACTATAGATTAAGAGTTTAGTTTTCAGTGATTGAGCTTGGCAATCTGTGACTCGCTTGAGGGAGAGTATATGTGTATATAAGAAGACATGGTGAGATCTGATATATAGATTTTAAGAACCAGAGAGACACATGGGGAGACACTACAAGCAAAACCCTAACAATGTTGAGACATTATGAGAAGACTCGAACAATTCCTGTCGCAATAGGAACTTCTCCATTTCTTGTTTTAAACGTATTTTTATTTTTTATTCATATATCCTGAATGCCTAACTACTCATTAAGAGTTTCATTTTTGAGTATCATGTAGGAGCTGGATTTTAGATGGAAGGGAAGCCACAGGTATAAAGAAACGTTACTTAGACCTGAAGGACTTGCAAGGCAAAATCGCAATAAGCTGCGAAAAGCGAGTATTATATTTTCAGCTGGAGAGTTCCTCATTGTAGATTCTATGAGGACAAAGATATGATAATAAGAATCAGTTCTCAAAGCTCCTATAGTAAAGGAAGGATGCATTGTCTAGAGTGTGAGCGGAGCCGAGAGATAATTAAATACATTTGGAGCGAATTCATTATTGGTTGAGCTCTATTAGAAAGTGATTTAAATTACAGGTAACTATAAATCTACGTGAACCTTCATACTTTTTAGTTTTTTTTTATTATTTAATATATATAGATAAAGAAAATTGCAAATGTATTAAATTTATAATATTTAAAAATTATTAATAATATTGCGAGATGTAATTAAATTAGTAGGAATTAATGTAAAAAGGATGAACTTTTCACAAGAGAAATTATATAGTCATCAAAATATGTAAGACGAAATAATACGGTACACATTAAAGAACTTATACAAAGAGAAGCATAATAATGAGCTACACTTTACTTTAACTCTCATGAACCAAATGCACCGTTCCTATAAGCGATTGTATTATATTTTATAGTATTTATTTTTTATAACAATAAAAGGATACGATCAAATTCAATAAAATAAACTATAGGAAGATTTAGTGAATATTATATATGCTGAATTTTTATTATTTTTCTTTTTAACATCACCTTAATTAAAATAATAAATAATGTTCATAATCTTATAATTAAATTAATTTATCTAATTAGTTTCTCTCTTGGATAAAAAAAAAATGAAAATTAAAAAAAAAAAAAAACACACATACAATAAACGATAAAATACACCATAAAATCATCCGACAACTACACCCCACCATTACTAAGATGATTCGAAAAAACTTGAACCGATCTGTCATATCTCAACTTTTGATAAAATAGTGTATTGACTAAAAAAAATAACTACTTCAGGCCTAAAATATAAAGGAGAATAATAATATCCTTTATACTATTTTAATTGTATATTCAGACCGGGGATCGAATTTAGGAAATAGGAACAGTCGACATTAACAAATCCAAGGATACAAAGATAATATTTTATCAACACTGACTCAACTATATAGAAATTTTCTGTATAAAAAATGTGGTTAGCAAAAATAATAATAACGAATTTTTTCAAATTGCAAAATGGCATTATTAGTAATATATATATTATAAGGTGATTTCCTTATCATATTTCATGGGGAGTTCTTTAAGATATATTAGGGCTTGTAAGACAAGCCTCCTTTTTGTCTCACCCGGGCGCATTAAAGGAGAAGACCATAAATACTCAAAAATAAGGTTCAATAGAAACGAAAGGTAATTCCGTATAAGACACAGAAATCGAGAATTCAATGGCGGATGTATTCATTAGTTTCCCTTTTAATACGCAAGTGATCCGAAAGAACGAGTGAATTTCGAAACAAACTGGAAACATGTCTGGATGCGGTAAGTAATCCTTTAAAAAATCTAGGTTATAGCTAAGGGAGCAGTGTTTCCTTAACCAAGTCGTGTCTTTGTGAGTGACCCCGAGAGTATCCCTTTATCGTCTATAACACCTTGCCACTCGGTGAGTGCGGATGAATAGCCCAGAGAATTAGAGTAATTAAATTAGAGCCGCGGCTTTATTTTGAGGTTTTAACGTTTATGTCAAACAACGACCCTATGTCTGTATAAGTTCCATATCCTAGAATGACCTTATCTGTGATTAGGATATGAAAACTTTAAAATACTCATATAGGAGAAGGATGCGTGTTTCTAGAAAACCGAATTCACGCAAACATCATTTATTGGTTACAAATCAGGGCAGTTGAACAACTTATGTTCGATGCTAATGGATTCGCAAACCTTTGCGGGTGCATGGATTTCGTATTTTCACTTATTTAGTTAAGAAATACAATTGTCAATATTAGAGCTGTTTTTCAGTGGTTTAATGTGTGTGTTCTGCAATGAGTACAATATGTGCGGTTTTATTTTTTTTATTATTTTCTTCAATTTTTGTATATGTATAAAATATTTTAATTCTCTAAATTAATTTTACCAAATTATTTTCCAAATTAAAATTACTTTAAAAATCAATTTATAAAATTTGTTTTTTTATAAAATTGAAATTACTGTAAGCAACATGTCTTTTCGTCTTTTCGGCATTGATACATTTATTTTTAAATTTATACCATTTTAATATTTACTCTTGTTATTTACCATGATAAGAATCATTTATAGATTAAAATTGTTAAACAATAAGCATTTAAAAATGTCTCGTAAACTACATATGAATACAATAATCCAATTAACAAAAGAGCTAGTTTATTAATGAATAAAATTTTTAGAAACGTATATTTTTAATTTATATTTTAATAATAATTCAAAAATTATCATAATGTATGTATTATATGATTAATCTAAAATAATAACACACTTCGTTATTTTGGCTCTTAGAGACGGTGCACAAGTTTCTCTGGTATGTGAGATTAAAAAGTGTCTCAAATTCCAAAACTAGAGCGTGTACTACTCATGTAGAGAACCAAAAATCCTTTAATCTGTTCAAACCTACTCCAAATTTCTTCATAACCTGTCTGATAATCAACGAAATAAAGGAAGAAATAGAGAGTTGACATTCTTTAGATAAAAGAAACCAGATGGATTTGAATTTTTCACAAGTGTGCTACCACAATCACCCCATGTCAAAGGTTAATTTGGAATACCAGCGTATTATCCTCGTGCATGTCCATATGATCCTTAAAACTTTGTTTTGATAAGGGGCATCCACACTGTAATGCATACACACTGAAGAGGGCATTTACAAAGAATACTTTAGAACACAAGACGTAACCATTTCCTTCTTACCTTGATTAACGGATCTGTTTATCCGAGATGGCGGCAGCATGGTTTCAGTTTGAGACACATATCACCTATACTATATCCCACAAAAATAGGATGTTAATAATGAAAGAGTGGAAATTTCTCCGATTACCAATTGGTCTATGACTAGAAGTATCGCCCTCATTATATACTGAACCCTTTGCCGTAATTAGGTCTTAGACTCGCCCCGGGGATCGAAAATAGAGCTTATCCTTAGAAAGTTGATAGACACTAAATGTAGGGCCTAACGTAGTATGTAAAATTAAAAGCAATCCAGTAATATTACTAGAAAAAAGGTCAGTTGAACATATTATGTGTTTGACCTGGTACGAATTGATGTAGGTGCTAAACCTAGTGGGATCGCCCCCTGTGGAGGATTCAAAATAGCGAGTTAATCTCTAATATTTAGGAGCGGCGGTGAAGTAGTATTAAATTATCAGACCATCCCACTTTTACCATGAGAGAGATGGTCAACGTTTCTGATATCTGTAAAGGAAGTGCGGGGTTGTTAGTGTGTTCTTATCGTGATGGATTGAGCAATGATACATAGATATATAAGTTAGAATATGAAGAATATATCCGATATGTATTTCTAGAGAAAACTTTGAAATATGTTCGATGTAAATTTTGATAAATTAAGATTGTAAATTGAATAAGGTGAATAATTGTTATGTTTTAATAATTAACTAAAAAAGATTTTTAGAATAAAAAAATACAATGCTTATGTTAGAACAGTAAAGGTCAACTTAACGAAACTATAAACCGGAACATAGACTTGTGTTAGTAAGGAGGGGATAGATAGATGCAAAAATCAAACAGATTTACCTCTTCTCCTCGAGATACAGATAAGCGTAAAATAGTATGTTTTTACCTCCCTACTTATACAATCAAAAATAGTTATAGTAAAAGTTATTCTTATATAAACCACTGATTACGCTCTTATAAACCATTTAAATAAAACAAAAAGAGTGGTATTCAACAGTACTATTTAATTCATGATAATTTTTTCTTTGTTCAAAAATAAAATTAACAGATATGATTGATTTATTATAGAATCTTATTGTTAAGAAACTTTGAAATAATTTTTATTGTTATAAACAACATTTGAATGAGTAAACTAGTAACCAGAGGCTTATGTAACGATGTTTTAAATATTCTTAAAACATAAAATGTTGTTAATAAATTATAGGAACGACTTATAAATGTGTAAGTTGAGAATTCTGTGTGTGAGTGTAATGTTATAAACACTTCTGCGCGTGGATAAAGTAAATAGACCATATATAAAAATAACTCGTTCTGCTGTTTGAATGAGGTGTGTGTGTGTGTGTGTGTGTGTGGGTGTGTGTATAAGTGTAACAGCCCTTATATAAAGGGGACTAAATGTTAGTGTTCTCATGGCTCCATCAAACGGCTCTGTAAAGAGTGGTGGGCAATAAGGCAGAGTCGTGTTCGGCTTAAGAAAAAAGAGGCTGCTGAACCAATAAAGTCGACACGTGCTGCTGCTATACCTCAGCAGATCGTTATTACGTGCGCGGTGTCGCGTGTGTGTGTGTTCCGCTGTGTGCATCCGCTAAAAATGTAGTAAGGACCATAACTAAAAACGATATCCGACGTGTGTACTAGTAGTGCTAACAATTGTTGTGAGTGTCTATTGGCTAAATGGTAAGTGGGCGATACGTGAATGCTGTGTCATAAACAGGCTCCAAATTATCAAGTGCACTAGCCTGCTGCGTATACATGTATTCCATAGGAGGTGAATTCCGAGTCTCGCCTATCAAATTAATAATGGAAATACCAAAGGACATGAAGTACTCACACACATCTAAGTATATGATAAGTACAAAATACAATAATAAACAATCAATATCAAAATCGATCAACACAATAAAATCAATAAAAATAAATAATACAATACTAGATCAAACAATATAAATAAAAATACATAATCTAACAAATAAAAAAACGTAATTAAACAAAATAAAAGAAACATAAATTTTAAAATAAATACTATATGAAGTTAAATAACAGTAAAGCAGAAAGTTAAAACAGAATAACACGCAGTAAAGTTCAAAGCAGATAACAGCAGAAACGTTAAAAGTATGGGCAGTTTATTAAAAAAAAAACAAACAGTCCCAAAACCCAAAACAACTAAAGAGTTTAAACGACAAACTGTATAAACAGTAAAAACAAAAAGCACCCACTAAACTAATATCCCCCTCACCGCTCACCCCTATGGTGCTCTATGGATGCGACACCTTCTTAAAGAATTGATACTTATCTGATTACTCGAGCTTTAAGGATAATGTATTAAAGTATAATTAATACCCTATGAGTTAAAAAGAATGACAGTAAATACATGAGTTAATAGCCCATTGTAAAATAAAACAGTGGTATTGGGTTATTAGGGAGCAGTAAAGCAGTAAAAATCAAACAAGGCATACTAGATAAAGTTTTAAACTAGATTACTAATAATGAAGAAAAAGTTACTGATTTTACTGTCATAGATAGATAGTTTTCCTGAAAGTTACTAAAATGCTAGTTTTAACTGTGACACAAATTACTGTTTGAACCCAAGCAGGGTCTTAATCAAAACGAGGGCCGAGACAATAGTAAGTTAAAAGCACGATTAATCCGGAACACCTGAGTTAAAAAATGAGAAAACAAAGTCCCAACAACTGCAGGTTCACTAAAAACAAAACAGCATCAACTAATTACCCACCTTGGTGCTTAGGTCACACGCTCTATTTCGAAAAATTAACTAGAATAAAATGTGGACTGCCTTCTAAAAATAGCGGAGTATTACATTTGTCCCCTTTAATAAAGTTTTTGAAATAAACAAATTCTCGTAATTTCAAAATACGTAATAAAATAAAAAAAAATGATAATATATATATACCTCCCCGGTGAGGTCTCGCAAAACTTACTGGACCTTTTGATCATCTTCTTACCTAATACAATCTTTTAAAAATTTCATAATTTGAATCAAGTTTTTCCAATATATAAAGAGCAAATATAGATGTCTAAATGAAAAAGAGTGTTCTAAATTGTGTTACAATAATAGCGTCTGTATACATGAGTTCACGTTAGAGAGGTTCGCCGAAACATGCTTCTTAATAAGCAATGTTTAAAGCTATCGAAATAAAAAAAGATACGAATGCTCACATCAAGTATACTTGCGACAAAAGACATTCTTAATTGAAATGTTTAATAACCGTATGGAAAATACCAAAATACGATGACTAAATAGTGATACGTGTAAACTGTTAAGTCGTCCTTAATGCGAGTATTAACATGGCTATCTTTTCATTCCCAGCCAGGAAATAGTTTCGCGCCCTGCCGGGCGCAACTGAGCGGGCTCGGACGGAAACGCGGAAATAATTGGCGCAATCGTGAGCGAGGCGCACTACGAGCGCCGAGGCCGGGAACACAGCTGGGAAAGCTATCTTGAGAAGCGTCCTGTGTTCGCGCGCCACATCGCGCCTAGGACGGTGGCCGGGAACTAGCGGAGGCGCTGAGTCTACGCATCCTGCTTGCGGAATGAGCTGGCTGGAGTAAGGTATGCTGGTGTGTGTCTGTGTGCTGTGTCGATCGTCGTAGCGGCCGCCGCATGCGGCCGAAACCCCTGGTGGTTTCCACGATTATGAACTAGGGCGGACATAATATATAACTCTGTTCTAATGATGGTGCTGGCGTAGACGCATGAGCCATCAAACGCGTGATTTCAATCAAAATCGACGAGATCATCCAAAAATATATGATGGTATCAAAGATGACGTCCATCAAAAGAAATGAGTCCAACATAACAGCAAGATGACACCCTTCAAAGTTGAGATGCATCAATCGGCTCGAGGTCCCATTCTATGCCTGCGGCGCTCAGCACTGCAAAGTTGGGTGCGACTCAAAGTTTGAGGCATTCAAATCATATCGAGTGGCTGTGTTTAGTGTAAGTGTAGAGTGTATCTGTGTGCTGGGTGTAGAGCGGCCAGTGCTTTACAAAGTGTAATACTGGGTACATCGCTACAGAGGAAATACCCGGTTCATACTCGTGTTCGTAATAAGCTGATCATATACGATGATATATGTGTTTTATCACAAAGAGTTTGACTCGGTGCAGTGTATGGCTGTGCTACTAGAACGGAGAATAGTATTAAGAAATACGACTACAGCCTCATAACGTAATGAGTGAGCAATCGCTAGCGAACGTTGTAATACCAGTCCGGGACGGGGCACCACATCGAAATCCTCACATACCTTATACGCACGCTGGCGAGGGGAGACCCACGCTCACACCCCCACTGATGTGTAGGGCTCTACCTTCTAGGCACAGCGGGCAAGGCCCTCAGAAAAAAGGACTTGAAAACAAGCTGGCACTTTGGCCAGGGTTGCGTCAACTACGCTGGGCACTCACCTGGCAATAAAACTGTGGCGACTCAGCTTTGGCACTCATCTGGCAAAAAAACAACCAACCATAAACGTCTAACAACTTTGCGCCAAGTTCAGAGAGGCCTGAAATCTACTTTTGGGAAATAGCAGTCCATGACCACTACATAAACGGGAAAACTTCCCAGACCTGCAGCCCAGTTCAACTATGGGCACGACCGCCTGACCCATGGCCGCTCCTGGCACAAGCCCCATCGATGTAGAAGCCCAACGGAACCGACGTGCTCATAGCTATGTAAACCCTGATATAGGCAAAACATTGACCACATCCGCGTCCCGAAAAATTACGGGGGGCGTAAAATATGGGGGGCAATAACGGACTAATCAACTGAAGAATACATCATCTTACGAGATGGTCTGGGATAACACAGTCAAGTCTATCAGGTTAGCGATGAGTGGTCTTTGCAACACTAGGTTCATACGAACTTCCCACAGACCCTTGGCCGAGCACCGCGGAGAAATATATAGGTCAGATACAACGAGTTAAGAATCAAAGGGCTAAGTCCCGCGTTAAGGAAGGATAAAAAAATTATCGTGGGGCAACATGACCCATGGACGATCCCAAAGAGATTATGAGGCAGTGTGTTTCTATACAGCGAGCTATCAATACGTGTACTGCTAAGTAGGTCTTCCTTCGGTAAATGTGTAGTGGCTATGACCAAGAATGATGTGTATATAGAGGGTGAGTTCATAAAGCTGAAAATGATCTGTATATAGTTATTGGAAGGTTGTGTGTGGTGTGTGTGTGCGTGTGTAAATGAGTGTATGTGTGTGTGTCGCACGCAGACACGCGCCAGCGCGTGTGTAGATGGATCAAAATGATAGTAGAACGTTCCATAACAATAACGTATCAAAAGTTAGAGAAACGAAATATAGATGACGGTGTGGAAGGCAACACTAGAGAAGGGCCCCAGTAAAAGGTTGGCTGTGGAGAAACAAAGAGAAAAATGACAAGCCAATAGTACTACCACCTCGGGGCCCTAGGCAGCGTCAAGGCCGAAATATCATGGACAACAGGCAAACAACGTTAAGACATCAAAAACTCGCAAAAAAATTAGGGGGACGTAGGAAGGATAGCGTACAGCCGCATAGATTGACGTGGTTCCCGCGCAAAACAAGTTGAGCGCCTAAACCGATGTGGTAGGCGCTAGAAACCCACTAAAATTGAAACCACATGGATCAGAATAAAATTAGAGCTAGGGTCGAAGGGTTGGCGGTAAATAGGCGGGGCAACTACGAAAACAATAAACGGTTGCATATACGTACAAATCATAAAATATAGGGTTGCAATTAAAAAAATAGAGGTTGCCCAAAATAAACAGGTAAAATTAGGGTTGCAAATAAAAAATTAGTGGTATTCTCAAATAAAAAAAAATTTATTCGGTTTAAACAAAACAAATAAAAATAAAGAAGAATTGAAAGGGATAATCTCGAGAAAAAAATTTTAGGGGTTATCTACCAAAAAATAAATCGGGTTACTGTCGAAAAAAAAATTAACCGGGAGTTTCAAAAAATCCGAGGGTCTAAAAAATCCGGGATTTCTCAAAAAAATAAAGGTGAGGACGCCCTGAGGTACAGAGCGAACAAAAAACGATAGGCACAGATAAAATAGAATAACCTAACCGTGGGCAAAAAATAATAAAATTAAAAATATATAATAAAGTCATAGAAATTATAGAAATCGGGTTGTAATTAAATAATATAATAAATATAAATTAACATATATGACCCATGAATAGAAAAATACAGAAGGGATTTAGGATTCCGTAAAAAAAAGGTCAAGCAGCCAAAAAAGGTGGTTAAAAAAATGAGAATACAATGAGAGTCAGGTAAAAATACGAGCC
>JABUQX010129842.1:5000-7500 GCA_015478945.1 Trachelipus rathkii
CTGCTCCTTCTTTCCTGCCAAGTCTGTTCTGTGGAATTCTCTCATCTTCTGTGTTTTCCTACTACCCAATTAATCTCCTGCTCACTTTAAAAGCCCTCGTCCTGTGCTCATCTGCATAATTGTGCGCTTTAGTTGAGGTTGAGGCGTTCAACACCCATTCCTTAAATAGGGTTTGCCCGTGAGCGGTAGTATAAACTTGTAAAAAAAAAAAAAAAAAAAAAAAAAAAAAAAAAAAAAAATAATATATAGTAATATACTATATATAATAGTAAGTTTAATTTTTATTTATAGTAAGACTAATACCTATAACATATTATATTATATAAAAATACTAATATACTGATTATAATAAATATAAGTTATAGTAAATAATATCACTACACCACTATATATTATATATATATACCACACATATATTGAGTAGCGAGCACATTTACCGGACGGTAGAGATCGGGCCCGGGAACGGAATTACTAATGTACTTGATAATTAAAAATTTGCTGACAGGATTTATTTTATCATACCATAGCCTATTCTTTTAACATAAATATACACGATATCGACTACATAGATTCCATAACAGTGATATTAACATACCTAACAGTAATACTTAGAAATAGAAAGATCTTTCTTACATATTCTCAAAATATATGGATAATAACAAATTACTTCATCAAATTCCAAATTAAATCCAAATTTTATATATAATAATATATATATATATTATATAATATATATATATATATATATTATACATAGTTCATTATATTATATATTAATATATATAGTATATAGTATATATATATATATATATATATATATATATATTATATATATATATATATAATATATATAATAATAATATATACTATAATAATAAATATAATATCATATTACTTAGAAAATTAATAGTTATAATATTACTATATAATATATATATATATATATTATATATATATATATTATATATTATAATCAATATAATAATATTATTATATATATATACATAAATACTATATAATATATCTATAGTAGTATATATATACGTAATATATAGGTACATATATATATATTGGTATATTAATATAAATATATAATATATATAATATATATAATATAATAGTATATATATTATATTATTATAATATATATATAACATATAGTATATATATTGCAGATGGATACACATATGTCAGTATTGTTTTAGAATCTGGTCGTATGCCGAGTCGAGTAGTTAAAAGAAAATAAGTGACTCGTTTGAAATATTCAGCTATTCCATATATCTGTAAGTAAATGATATCTGATCATCTTTAGAGAACTTTCTCGAATACTTCTGATCTCAATTTACTGTATGAAGTTGGTAGCATCATCTCTCTAGCAAAAGGATATTCTAGCTAGATCAAGATATTTTGTTGATAGATAGGCAGCAAGTTCTGTGAGTCCTGGCTCTTTCGTAAGTTGAATTCGTGAATGGCTGGGGTTACTCATTTATGCAATAAAACACAATTTGTTATTCTGAAAATTGGCCTTTGATTTGGGGTCATTGATATTGCAAATTTTTTGGGGAAGAAATTTTCCTCAAACTCACTTGTTTCACGGCTTTCGATCTTTCGCGTACTTTGGTGTAAAATGCTTTCAGAAAATACAGATCTTTCCTTTATACTAGTCCAAATTTTTTTGACTTCCAGATTATTCTTCTTGCAGATGAAGATTTTAAATATGTTAATGAAGTGGCGTTGTATTAAATTTAAACTTTTTAAATTTTTTGGAATTTTTTTGAGTAAAAAATCAAGTTTTTTGATTTTATATATTAAGAATGACGTCATGCGAAATATAACTTGTAAACAAACTTTTTTTTTGTAACTTCGATTAAGTAATTAGTTTTTAACTGTCCAGGCGGGTATTGCGCACTGAGGCACACTAATCCCGATTATCAACAAATCCGTTAATATATACTAGGCTGATTAGTCTATGACTCAGCATATGGAAGAACAGGTAACACTAAAGAAATGGTGTATTTGTAATAATGATATATATATTTATATAATCAGAAATAAAAGAAACCTATTTGAAACATGATCCTTTGTTGACAATTTCTTATTTTTGTAGACCATTTCTTACTGAGTAGCCCTTGCGATGATATTTAGATTCTAATTTTATTGTTTATTGAAATTAAATCACTTCAAATTATCTAAAAAATTAAGAAAATATATATATTAAAGCAAAAAAATCGAAAAAAGCAATTGTGACTATTGTTGGGAGGGCATAAAAGAATTCAAGTGAAAAAAAATCATTGAAAAAAGTCAATTGTTTTTGTCCGTGACGCAACTTCTCCTGATTATGTTCTTTATCGGGAAGTATCCAGTTATAGTTTTAGTCACCTATTAAAGTTTTGTAACATTATAATAATAAAAATCTCTTTACAGATGATGCATATTTTAAAAAAACAACATTTTTTCGAGGTTTATATTATGACAGAATACTTATCCATTGAATGATAAA
>JABUQX010129842.1:12500-17500 GCA_015478945.1 Trachelipus rathkii
GTGGCTATATATTATATATATATCATATTCTATATATATATACTTATATATTATATATAATATATATATATATATATATTCGAATAGTATAGTATAGTATATATATATATATATATATATAGTAGTAATATATATATATATTATATTATGTTTATATTATATATATGGTAAGTTAGTAAAATTATCCTAGTTTAAGTAGTTTTAATTTTTGTATCGGGTAAACATCATTTTCTGATTTTAATTTCTTTTTTAATTTTAAATAATTTGGCAAATATACACTTCTGACATGTTAAATTAATAACTTTCAAAATTTTCCTAGATTATGTAGTTTTAGCTAAACATTAGCTAAACATTTAAGTAAACATTATTTTGAGGGTTTTAATAAATTTTGCTTTTAATTTAATAAATTGTATATTTATACATTTTTGATGTCTAATAATATTTATAAGTCTTGGTAATTTTAATAGTTTTAACATTTTAATGTTTTTTTTAACTTATATTTTTGATATTTTTTAGTTTGAAATTACCAAATTTATAATTAATTAACTGAATAGAGTTTCCTTTTTGCAAATTTATAACTTAATCTATATTTTACTTTATATATATAATAATATATAGTATATATTATATCTATATATATAGTAAATATATATATATATTATATATATATATATTTATATTTATTATATATATTATCTATATCATATATATATATATATCTAATATATAATAATCCTTTGCAATTCAAAATTTATTGTGATATTAAAATGACTAATATTTTTTTAATTAGTTATTTATAAGAACTTTCTATAAGGGGACTAACGCCAAATCGTCGACAGGGAAAAGGGTCAACACAACATCAAAAAAATTTAGGTGTCCAAAGCGTCGACACATATTTTTCTTACAGAAAAATGGTGCGACAACATTTTTCAAACGTGTTCAAATCGTCGACGCATCTTTTGACACTTTTAAGCATAATTTTAATTTCACCGATCCTAAAAGGTTAGATTAAATTTTTGTTTTTGGTTCGTTTGAGATATAAAAATAAAATTCGTTTAGTGTCCGTCACACATTTTTTTAACAAAATGTTCCAAACGATCGACACATTCAAACTGTTAGGCTGAAATGTCGACAGCATTTTTTTAGTAAAAATGTCGACCGGTGTTTGACTGTCGACGATTTGGGACTTCAGTAAAATTTTTTTTAAAAAGGTTTTTAGAAGTTAAAAATGAATTTCCTTTATGTGGTTTATTGAACAATATTTGAAGTTCCGCAAAATGAGGCAGTTCTTAGCTTGAATGATATTTTCACCTTGAAAATTATATATATATATATCTACTGATATATATATATATATATATATATTAATATATATATATTATATATATATATATAATATATATCTATATAATATATATATATATAATATAATATATAATATAAAGTGTATTATATATATGCAGAGATCGGGCCGGAACTAGTTCAACTGGAACGACCATTCCTCTTTTGTCGCTCCTTTTTGAAACGAGGAACGAACCGCACCATCCCAATTTAAAAATCGAACTTAGGAAGGAACGCACCAACCTAATTTTTACCCCAAAGAAAGAAAAACTCCCCGTTCCTCGTTTCCAATTTACGTAACGGAAAATTTTAAGGATAATTATATATTATTATTATATATATATAGTTATATATATATAATATATGTATATATATATATATATTATACTATATATATATATATATATATATATATATATATTTATATATATATATAATGGGTTGGTGGGCAGCTCCTTGCGGATATCCAGTACAAGCCAGCCTAGTTTTCTAGTTAACAACTGGAACTGCGTTCGAAATTTAAATAATATTACGTAATTACTTTCCTAATGAATAGTTCCTGTTATGTCATTACATCATAACCTGTAGCATAGGAAAATTTGCATTTACCTTTACAAGTTCCACCAATTAGGCAATGACATTCATTCAGCAGTGGGAATTAGAAATTATGTCTGTTACCAAATTATATGTTTAATTTGCAAATTTTATACCTATTTATTAATTTATTTGCAAAATAATACTGAAATGACAATTTTACAAAATGCAAATTTAATTATTGACCATTTTATTTTTCCTCAAAAATAGAAATTTAAAAAAAAAAACTAATAAAAAAAAAAAAAAGCCCCCCCCCCAAAAAAAAAAAAAAAAAAAAAAAAAAAACACTGGGCTGGGTTTTTTGGTCCAACCCCGGGTTTTTTCCAAACCTTGGTTAAACCCAGGGTGGTCACGAAAAAAATGAAATGATATAAATCAACTGACTTTTTATTTATGCTTCTTTTCCTTTTATTAAAAAAAATCACGATTTTTTTTTTTTTTAAGCAAATTTTTTGCCCCTAAATACTAGATAATCCTAATTATCACCAATTAATGATAAGTTTATTGTTCATCTATATAATAAGTAAATTCGTCAATATAGTTTCAAATCACTTTTTATAAAGAAATAAATAAAATTAGAGCACTCAGAAAAATTATACTGTATAAAAAATATATAATTTAAATATATTTTAATATTAATACCAAAAAAACTGGCCAGCATCATTTCTGGCATATGGTTTTCCAACGGTTTTAAGATAATTCTGGGGTACTGATTGCAACTCGTAATCGCTTGTTGACTATCATATCGGGTTATTTGTGATATCAAACATTGCAATTTCAAATAAACGTTAAATTTATGAATATTTTTTTGAAGAGCTGAACAGCCTTACAGACAAGAATAAGGTTTAAAATACATATAACCATAATAATGGAAAAAAACATTTAATGATCCGTAGCAAAACGTTGTGGTAGTGAATGCATATAAATGTGAGTGAATGCTTATTACCATTTTAGAATTGACATGTGAAATTAAGTAAAATATGTACAAAAATGTAAATTGACAATAGCGATGTTACATTTGGATAAACGACCTCTTCTTTGACGGTCTCCAATGTGCAGCCTGTGAAATGTCTCAAATCAGAAACCAGCAGTAGTAATCTGCCATCATGTTGGTATCACATCGGCCTTGGTAGCGTTCTTCCATAACTTTAATGTTTTGATGAAAGCATTCACCTTGCTCTTCACTCACGTAAGGGAAAAAATATTTGTGATTAGGCCTTAACGGTCAATGTTCTCACCAGTTTTTTTACGACACGAAAGGACAGTCAGGAGGTGTTATATATATCATACCTATATATATATATATAATATACTATATATATATATATATATATAAAGATATATATATTATATATATATATATATATATATATTATATCATATATCTATATATATATATATATATTATATATATATATATATATATATACTATATATATATATATGTTATATCTATATATATATTATATATATATATATATAGTATATATATAAAGTGATAGTCTGAGAGGTGTTAATTAAAAAAAAATCCATTTTTAAGTGAAACATTTTAAGTTCAGTTGGCAAAAATACGCTGAGAATCTAAAATTTGTATTTATACGGCATAATAAGGTTTCACAGTCTTTCCATGTTTATCTGACTAGCATCCCTAAGTAATACATATATAAAGTTCTAGAAATCATTTTCGAAAAATATTTTCTTAAATATTGACGTACTCTTTTTCCAATACAACAGTGTTGTGGAGAGATGATATTAAGTTGTTTATTAAGCATGCACAGTATAAAATTTTATTTACATATATATATATATTATATAAATATATATATATATATATATATATATATATATATATATATATATATATTTATATAATATAATATTTATAGGGATTTCGTGCGTCCGCTTCCGGCCCCAGCACTAGTATGTGCATTTGTTACATACGAAATCTTTTAATCTTTTTTCTATTCCCCGTCAGTTTTTTCATACTCTCTCCCCCCCCACCCCTACCAGTCCTCTTAAACATTTGAAGTGCTTTGATAATATATCTTCCGGTGGCGTAGGCACTGCTATTTCTTTAAAGGCTAACCTCAAACCTTGTTATTGGAAAAACATTTCACAATAGCGTAAATTCCCATTGCTTCATTTCGTCCGCCCCCAAAACCTCAGCAGTGCTGTTTAGTTAAAAACAAAAAAAAAAGAGAAGAGTCGAAGGACCTGCACCCTTCCTCCCGCGAACCTAAGCTTATATGGTTCACCCATTCCTGTACCTTCCAGAAATCAAAATATTCTAAGACTCCTTCAATATGACCAACCTAACAAACGCACCGCAGCCATCTAAAACGTGCCTGAAAACAGACTATCATCTTCGGTCTCAAGAATTTTAGGTGCTGATCGGCAAATCCCTTTAACGTCTCCTCCCGCCCTAATCCGATCGAAACATGGACTATGGCTGCGTAGTATTTGGTCAGGCCTCCCAAACTCTACTACACCTGTAGATCCCATCCAAAACGAAGAGATCCGTATCTCCACTGGGAGCTTTCCGGACTCTTAAGGCCCCCTATTCTAAAAGCACAATGGTATCCGCCTGTACAACAATTTCTTCAGCTGCTCCACTCTCGTAAGAATCACAAATCATACTATGTTGGAACCCCTCTCACGTAGGGGTAAACTGGCCAAAGAAATCGCTGACAGAAGAAGCCAATGTCCGCCTCTTCTTTTGGGGCAGCTATTCTAAGTACTCGAGTCCCAAGATGCCATTCAAAAAGTCGCCTCCCATCAGCTGGATGATTATTATTCCTTCTCTCGACAAGGGTTCCGGTAATTAATTGGCAAGAGTGCTGGAAGGGTGATCAGCGAGGGCGAAACTTCGAAATATAAAAACCGAACATTTGTGGAGTGGTCTTCCTCTCACAAACGAAAGCGCTTGCACGAGGTGAATACCTGTACGCCTTTCGGTAGTGCCACACAATATCCTAACATCCATACATTCAGGGGACCCCCCTCCATTTGCAATTTTGCTGTCGCCATACCTAGCAATGTGTTCACCATACCTTCATTGATTTTTC
>JABUQX010129842.1:27500-29430 GCA_015478945.1 Trachelipus rathkii
AATTTAAAAAATAAATGATCTTTCCCGTGAAGAACAAACGGTTGGATATCAAAAGTATGTAGATAAAATGTGTGTGTCTTGCCCATATATATAAGTATATATATATATATATATATCTAGTAAATATTATATATATATAAATATATATATATATATATATTATATTATATAGTATATATATATATATATATATATATATATATATATATATATATAGCTGTGAAAATTTTATATTGATAGAACAAAAAATAAAGATTCAGCGGTTTTTCATTTATGAAATGGCAAGTTATTATTATTTTTTTTAAAAGTTTCAAATGAATGACGGCAAAACTGGACCTTATAGACAAACACGAACATAATTTTTGGATTCAGGGCAAAAATACTACATTTAAAACAAGTTTTAATACAAGTCAACAAAAAATTTGTTCCCCAGTGTAATTATAATTTCATTATTTTTATTATTATCCTGGGGAACAAAATTTTTTTTGACCTGTATATAAGACTTCTTTCTTATGCAGTTTTTTATTTAAGCTAAATCCAAAAATTATTTTGGTGTTTGCATACAAGGTCCAGTTTTGACACCATTCATTTGAAAACTAAAAAAAGGTAAAAAATATTTTTTTAACATTTCATAAATGTAAAACCGCCATATCTTTTTTTATTTGTTCCTATCAATATGAAATTTTCACAGCATGTTTTCACACATATTTTATTTAGATTATCTGTTTGTACAGGGTTCACACTGAAATTTTGAATTTGATTTCCCTGACTTTCCCTGCATTCCCTGAAAGTGTGAACCTTCCCTGACCAGCGTGTTCGTTATTTTTGGCGTATAAATATCTATCGTATCATTATTGCAGCCTATTTACTCAGTTCATAGATTAAATTATTGAAAATTTACTTAAGCAACTGTTCATCATCATGGATGAATTTAAAAAAATATTTTATTTTTTTTTAGTAATCAGCCTATACCTTCCCCATAGCCATCCAACGCACTCCTTTTTTATTTTTTCCACAAGTAAACAGTTTTATTTATACAAAAAGGAAATAAATTAAAAGCTTACATTTAATGGACTAGATGAATAACGTCCACTGTGATAACAAAAGTTCTAAATGGGGAGATTTAGGTTAACTATTTGTTCTCATTTCTTCTCAAGCATCTGAATTTTTGATTTATATCGCGTCTTCTTCTGATTCAGAAAGCTTACTTGTCAGATTTGTCTGAGACATCGTTTCTCTGCTCTTCAACCTTGTTAGCTTAGTAAGATTTTTTTTTCTTTTTCAACTTTTTTTATTATCTTCGTTCAGCAGTTTACTTCTCTCTTAACTCTTTAACATGTCTTCATATCTCAGACTCTGTTCTTTTACATTTGTCAACATTTTTTGAGTGATAGGAACTTTATGAATACTTTCATGAGATCTTATAGCATTGTGCACTGTTCTTTGAGAAATCAGACTATGTTCTTTCAGATTCTCCACTAAAATTACTTAATTTATAGAAAACCCTCCTTCCACTGTCGCATTCCATGCGAAAATATCAGTCCTACATTTAATAATTTGCCACAATTCACATAACATTGATTTTTCCAGGTACTATAGAAAAAAAACTAATCAAGTCTCTTAGAAAGACAATCCACAATCCAAAAAAGTATTTTTGAATTTTACTTCAAGGGTAGAATGAGCTTCACTACAAAGTAGAGTGCATTGTGCTTTTGCTTTCTAGAAACATAGGGAGCAAGTCATGGTTAATCACATATTTACATTTCATCGGCCATTGTTAAATTTGAAGCTAACCGCAGCTATCTGGAAACATTAATTTAAATGTTTCCCTTATATCTGCACACGAGTTTAAAAGAACATTTTATCATCCACCACCTTAAATGCCCATAGTTATTCACGATCTGTATCATCTTTAATGCAAAAAGATGAA